>PVLD010009726.1:0-57841 GCA_004027595.1 Dinomys branickii | reverse complement strand
TATGTATATAAGATAGTTAAGATAGCTATACTACTAATTTCTATTGGTTCATTGAAAAGAAAGGTTTGCGCTTATATCACTTGATCCAATTTTCATGCCTGTGTCTTACAATCTGAGCAACTACTTTGAAGATAACAATAAGCAATGTACTGACCATTGTTAGTCTCCCAGTACCTTGTTTTGAAATTTTGTATCACTTTTTATGGTTTTTTGTCTTTAAAATAAAAAGAAAATATGTAATGGCTACATATTCCTTTTCTCATGTACCAGTGTCATTAGAAACTCTAGACCAATTTATACAGAACTATTTCATTGGTTTTAGTAGCTGCAGAATGTGTGTTTTAAGATTTTTGCAACCATTCTACTATTCATGAGTTCACGTTGTTTCCAGTTCTTCATTAGTACAAACTATTCTGCAGGTAACATCTTAAACTCTTTAAAGGATCACTAACAGTTAAAATCTGTAGTGCCCCCTTAAAAAGTGGGATTGTTATATTTCTTTCTAAAAGGACTGTGGTAATGCCCAATCCCGCTGGGAATGCCTGAATGTGCTCATTTTCCAGTGTCCTGGCCATCTGTGGTGGCTTTACTTTTTAAAATCTTTGCTCAGTCTGTTGAATTAAAAAAAAAGTTGTTTTTGTTTTTGTGTCAGTTTAAATGTGTCTGACTACCAAAGAGATAATTATCTTTTCCTGCCTCAGCCAGCCATTCGGGATTTGTTAAATGTTTCTTCATCGCTGTGCCCTCTGTCCTACTTGTTACTTCTTCTCCTTAGTTTCTAGCTGTATATATAAATATTCCCAGAGCCCTTCTCCAGAAATCTGATTTCACTTGGTTTAGGGCCTCAGGAATTGATGCTGAAGCTGTCTCAATGATTCTGAGGCTTCAGTGACACTTTCCCACTGGTGAATGGTGAAGGAACTTAAGACAGTGAGGCAAAGAGGATCTGAAGCCAGCTACCTAGGTGAACAAGTTCTTCCATATAATTTGCCCTCAAATCACATGGAGGCTGCAACACAGGCATCCTCTCCAACTCCTATTCCCACTTCCCGGGCATATTCTGTAAGTGCTGGCAAGTCTGCTTTTTCTCTGAGCAGTGTATTCATGGCCACATACACTTTCTACAAATCTATATGTGAGCATGCATCTGTGTCCAGGTAAAAAAAGATCTGTGGGTGTCTCTCTTTAACAGGCTGGATCTATGGAAACAAGAAACAAATAAAAACACAGAAATGAAGGGATTTCCTAAGCATTTAAAGACAGGCCAAGATAGTGATTTTCATCCTTGCATACTGGTTTGCCTATGGCCATCCCAGTTAGTGTGAAAACTGCTATGCTCCAGAAAACCCCTTGGTCCTGGGCATGTTGGGATAGTTGCTCCCCTACCTCATGCTACTGATGTCATTTCCCTGACCCATCACTGGCCATTGGTGCAGCCCGCTGTGCTGAGTGAGAGAATACTTTAGTGAGGTTGCACAAATGGCAATAGATTACTCCTCTTTCTACCTGTGTCACTTTGTAATGTCACTTGCAACAGTTCTTATCAAGGGAAATCAAGTCTGCTTGTCATATGAATTCTGGGCCTGGCTTTGTATGTTGAGCATTTTAACATTTATTTAAAATAGTACTTAATTTTGCATATTTATCCATCACATTTGTGAACACTTTAACACTTATGAGAAATTTTCATGGCTTTCTAAGTATTGACCAAAAGTCATTTTATTGACCAAAAGACAATTTTCAGCCTTACACTATTTATGCTTCTTACTTCTGATGAATTGACCATAATATTTAAACAATGATTTAATATTTGTGATGGAACATCTTTTCCTTTTTCATTCCTAATTTTAATGGAAATTCCTTTAGATGTTTCACCATCAAACATGAGGGTGCCTCTTAACTAAACAGAGATATTATTTATTGAAATTGAGGAACTATCATTTTTTTGGTCAAAATCTTAAGGAATTTTTAGAAATCAGAATTGAGTGTCAAATTTTAAATTATACTTTACAACAATAAAATAGACTGGAAATAATATTTTAACATAACTTGAACATGCCCAATGAGGTTAAAATCCTGTAAGTAGTGCATAATTTAATTTCTCTACATGGAGACAATTTATAATAAACAGCACTGCACAAGTACAACATGAAGTTTGCCTTTTGACTTTTCATTTAAGCTTAAGTAATAATTCAAATTCATGCTTCTAATATTGTGCTTATTCAATTATTTTTGAGCTTCTGTCACAAATATTTTTTTCCCTGTAGGTTACAATACATCAAATTTGATTAATGCAGAAAGCTCTGACAGATATTTTAGTCAGTTTATTTGTACCTCTTAATGTTTCAAATTTATATAGTTAGTTGACAGCCTGACTAAGGCAGTAAAATACCGAGAGGTAAAAACACACGCTTGCTGTTAGTTAACATACGTTTTTTTGTATCAGCACCATAAAATTTCACATTTGCAAATTTTGTTCATGTGATATTTTATTGGAAGTAACAGTTTGTAATATGGATTTCTCTGAGTTTAAAAAAAAAAGGTAACAACCTGAAGACCTTGTTTTCTGTAGAGCAGTAAAATTTCTTTAAAGTTTTCTTTAAATTATGTTTTAGAAAGCTTGAAGTAGACCGAGATGCACCAAAACATTCTCCTCCTCCCTGCAGTCTCAGCCTAGATGTGCCATCTTCTGGGAAACCTGCTGTTATGGTTGATACATTGTGTCAACTTGGGGAGTCTGGAGGTTTAGCTGAGTGCCTCAGGAGGAAGCTAAGGTGCTTACTTCGTACACATCCTGAGCCTGTGGAAGAGGAGGGCATGGAGATTGTGTGAGAGGTTCACGCCCCCTGGGTGGGGGTAGCCTGTTTACAATGTAAGGGAAGGAAAGAGCCTGCTTGTAGCCATTCCTCCCTTTTGCTCTGGTTGTTTTTGCTGTGCTCTGCTGCCATGAACATTTGCCCTCTGCCATGTGCCACTCTCCCTCTGAGCCAGCCAAGTATGGACTGAAAACTCCACAAACTGTAAGCTAAATAAACTTTTTCTTCCTTGATTTTTGTTGGGTATTTGGTCTCAGCAACAAAAGAAAAGTAACCAAGACACCTGCCCTGATAATCAGACTGGACAGAGGGCCCCTCCTGTGTGTTTTGGGCACCTTCTCCTTCTGTCACCTTGGAGAGTGGTCTGTGGCACCCGTCTTCCCCTCATGTTGTCAGTTCCATAGGTGTAGTGATCATAGGCTGTCTATTGCTCAGTGAATATCTGCAGAATCAGTGGATACATGGATGAAAGCAGATGTTTCAATGGTGCACGATGAATGGCAGAGCAAAACAGTTCAAAGTTTGGGTTCCTACGTTCTAAATTTCCTTTAACATACACATTTTATAATGCCTAAGATGATTCTTGTGTGAAGAGTGTTCAAAAGATGAGTCAGAATGAGAAAAATCTTAAAAAGAGACCTTTTTTCCCCTTTCTAGAATGCAGATGTTACCTCCAAAACATCAGCAAGGAGTAGGGAATATTGAAAATTTGCAGCTTTCTGCTCTGCTCGGAGACTGCCCTTTCCTGGCCCTTTAGTGGTGGGCAGGAAAAGGCCATGTTACTTATTCTTAGAGAATCAAGAGGAGCACACATTACTTCCAGACCAGAACGTTGCTGCCGTGAGCCCCTCAGAGCTCACTTCCTCTTGGACACAGTGACTGGAATGCTCCACACAGTGGCTGTTGTGTTGTCCAGGTCCCAGTGTGAGAACCACGCAAAGCAGAGTTCTCTGCAGTTAGAGATGGATTTGTTGTGTGAGTGAGCAGTTAATCTTTGTAATGTGAAGTTACTAAGATAGAATTGTTTGCTACTGAATGCTAACTGCACTTATCCTGCTTGATATTCTGTGGGCTAAAATTTGCATTGTTATGCCTTAAACAAAAAGGGTCATTAACTTGTAAATTAACCATTTCTCTAAAGATAAAGTAAAATTTAAATGTGAACTGAGATATTTGGGGCCTTTTGAAATTTTTCTGCTTAAGTCTAAGGGTTACCATATCAGGTAGGGAAAAAGGCAGAGAGAGAGGGAGAAAGAGGGGGAAAGAGAGAGAGAGACAGACAGAGACAGACAGAGAGACAGAGACAGAGAAGAGAGAATCTGGCTAATCATATTACCTCAAGATTTTTTTTTTAGTCCTGAATGCCAGTAGCTGCATTGACACTTAACCACTTTCTAAAGTGCATGTGGTACAACCTTTTTTTTTTTTTTTTTTTTTTTTTGCGGTACTGGGGATTGAACTCAGGACCTTGTGCTTGCCAGGCAGGCACTTATTCCACTGAGCTATATCCCCAGCCCTAAAGTGCATGTGGTAAAAATAGGAGTTATAAATGTCAGTTTTGATGTGTGTTTTAGTGCCTTTGACCATTCCCAGTGGAGCAAACAAGTAGGCTATTAATATAGGAGTTCTTGTATTACACAGGGCCCTACCAGGATTAGCATGAGTTGGTTGCTTTTCAAAAACCTATAAAATACCAGCTCCAGGATCACTGAAAAAGTAATAGGCTTCAAGTGACAACACCTGGATCTGAACATCAGCCCTGGCCATCTGGCAGTTATAGTACTGTAGGAACAGTTTTGAGGATTTGGGAAAATCGCTTCACCTATGCTTCAATTTCTTTATCTACTAAAATGCCAGATAATGAGGATAAGATTGTACAAATGTGAGCTCAGAGCTATTTATTTTAAAAGGATTAATTGCATTGATCATTTGGTGAAGTTTTCAGTAGCTCTCTGAAATGGTGCAGTTGTAGATGCATCCAGAAAGATCTCACTGCTAAATTATGACCCCCCCAAAATCCCAAAGGATAAGTATCAAGCAAAGGTCATTGTTGGTGTTGTCTCAAGGATCACTTTCAAGAAGAAATGGAAACTGTCATCCTCTAAGTGAATTACCCATAGATATTCATGGTCATGCCTTGGGACATGTGGTTTGGTACTTTCTGCCATTCTGTGCAATTTAGGCTGATTCTCACATGCACTTTTGATCTTTGAGGAGAAATGGCCTGATCTTCCTGGTTTAGGCCCTTGTAAATAATGATGAGACAGGCTCACTAGAGATGCATTTCTGTAGCATGAATGCTGGGAAGCATAATGTTTTAGCTAAATGCTCTGGCTCTACCTGACAAACTCTGTGTTGAGGAACTAAACAGCCAAACCTCTTCTCAAATTCTGACGTTCACAGAAGGGGGCGAATAAAGAGTGAAGGCTACCTTTGGAAGCGAAGTTGTTTTGAGGAACAGATTTGGAATTAGCATCTTGGTTTGAACTCTGGTTTTGCAGTCACTGGGCATATGTTATGGAGGATGAGTACTGAGTACACACCTCACATTCTCACAATTTGGTATTCATGACACTCCAAGAGATTTTAAAAAAAGTAAAAGAAGGGATGCCTGGAAGGGGGAGTATAGTTTGCTTTGTGCCCCTCTAATAACCCTCTCTCACAAGGTTTTATTGAATTGGGTAGCAAAATATCTCTGGTTGTGACTATCTTTTAAAATCGTTTCATTTAAATATTCCTCTTCAAATACAGCCAGAAGGGGATTCATTTTAGGAATGGGCGGAATAAGATGACAGTATGACCTGGAAGCCTCAAAGTCCTTAGCCACAGAAGTTTAGCCCTGAGATTGCAATTGGCAGGTTTGGAATGTAACTCAGTGGTAGCACACTTGCTTACATTTGATCCCCAGAACTATTAATTAATTAAGTTTGCCTTTTATATCCACTGTTTTTTTTCCTGCCTTTGATTTGAGATCCTCAATCAAGTAAGAGGGCATTTCCCTCCTATGTGTACTGATATCTTTCTATTTATCAGGTACTTTGCATATGGCATCATACTTAAGATTTCTAAACGACTCTGTGAGGTAGACACTTTATTTTGCTAATAAGAAGAATGTGACTTGGGGAGGGTAATTAATGTCTGAGATCAATCTGCTGATACTTAGCAGAAAGTAGGCTTGAAATCTGGGTGTGTCACTCCTGAGTGGGAACTATTGTGTGTCAGTGACACTGGTATGAGATGGATGCTCAAGCCCTAAAAAGTGGATTTGAGTAATTTTTCAGAAAAGAGGAGCAAGAACAAGAAAATTCTAAGAAGCAGGTGGATGCACCTAGCCCTGGGTTCCATCCCCAGGACCATAGGGATGGGCTGAGTACTGAATACTAAATTAACCACAGGGGAGAGAGTTGAGAATAGTTTAAATGGTTTGAAGTATGTCTGTACATATCAGAGGACATAAGGACACAAGCAACTAGCTTGTGTATGGGAATATTCCTTTCAAAAAGCTGTCCTTTTACCCACCAATAGGAAATAACTAAGTAAGGAATGCTATATTTCTACATCAGAATCTTAGGTAGTACTTAGAAAGCCAGAAGATTAAGAGTGAATCCCTTTCCTTTTCTGAAAAATGGAGGAAAAAGTAACACCTATTTTATAGGGGTGTTGTCAAAATTAATTCAGTAGCTCATGTAAGATGATTAAGGTGAAGCTGACTCACGGTGAGGACTCAGATGTTAGTGCTTACTGTTTACAAGTACTGATGCCAAACGGTGATCAAGGTGTCTTGTATAACTTGTGAATAGACACGGCATGAAGCAGCGAGGATGAATCAGCAGCAAGAATCATTCTACTTCTGCAAATAGGTATGTGTGCATAGGCAGTGCCTGACAACATAGTCATCACATGTCAGTGATGGAAACCTCTGGGTTTTTCCAGATCACAACCTGCTTATGAACGTAAGTGATTTTCATAATGAAACATTTATTACCCGAAATGATAAAACAAAAGTAAACAAGCCCAAGTATAAATCACCGCACAGCTCCCGCTTCTTCTGTGGTTTCAAATTCCAAGGCAACTTACTGAGAGGAAAATGACAGTGCTAGGTCTTAGCTCTGTCATTCTGATGGAGCCATTCGACCTTGGTCTTTGGCTTTCCTGATTATTGTAAGAAATTTTACCATGCAAATATGTACCACACAGTCCTCATAAGGACTTATCGTCATTGTGACTCCTTTTACCAGGGCTGAGGAGTTTAAGAACCAGAGTTTTGCAAATAATAGTAGTAATAACAACACTGTGATGACAATATATTGTCCAAACCACAGTACACATTCTTATTTTAAACAAACTAGACAAGACCTAATGTTCTTTTAATTATTATTTTTGTAGTATTTCCACCTCTGGGGATGACAAGCAGACATTTAGTGCCCAACATCCCTGCAGTCTGTATTCAAAAGCAAATCATGGACTCTCCAGCCCCCAGTCACGTGATCTAGAATTTCCTCTGTATCTTTGCATGACACATAATATTAAGCACACTGTTCACTGTTAAAAATCATACTAAGTTATTTTTTGGAATTAATAGGAATATAGTGATGAGGTGAACCAGAAAACTGTCTCTCATATATTTCTCAGTAGGGGCTTCTCTCAAAGTCTCTATTGATTAAAAACATTACCGTCCCCAAATACCTCAAATCAAATCTTACTTCATAACCAAACATAAATATCACAATAAAGACTGAGTATAAGAGTGTCACAGAAGAGCAAAAGAATTGTGAGTTCTTTGCATATTGTTAATGAAAATGGTCAAAGCCTTCCCTAGGTGTCTCATTTCCAAGTCATGATTTTACTTTTCTCAATTCCTAGAGGTGAAAAGTAACATAATTTAAGTAGATATTTTATTTAAAATTTCACATACCAATAAATTTATGTATTTCAAACCTGTTAGACTAAAAGCTGACTGCCCTCTGGTGGGCTGTTTCTAAAATGTTTAGCACCTCCTTAACTGAATTACCTTATAAAATACCACACAATGCCATGAGATTATTTTGCAATTCACATAAATAAAAAATTACTTGGGAACAGGAGAGAATTTAAAAAGTTTAAATAGTGTTTATTAATGTAAAAGCAAATTATAAATTTTAGTTAATTTCTAATTTTTAAGATTAATTTTCTTTTCCATGTAAATAAATGTATTTTATTTTCAAGTTTCAGTCAAAATAGAGAAAAGAAGGGAGAAAATTTGGAGCTTCTTTAGTTCTGAAATGTTGCTATTTTGATAATTTCACTTGGCTACAACAGTGGACCAAAAAAGTGCTTATTACACTTACATTTTGTTCCCTGTCACTGTTTGAAAAAATAAATAGGAATAAGAAAAGTTAGCCCTCACAGAAACTTATTCAGAAAAAAAGAAGCATAAAAAAAAATCTCATTAAAGTACCATAGCTAAGATGAGTGTAATATAGGAAAGAATCTTTAGTTAGATTGATAAAACACTTTGAAATCTTAAAAAAAAATCCAGCACGCTGTCACCCCTGTGATGCCACAGGCTCTCACTTTCCTCTGTTTGCAATTCCCCGGGAACGCAGAGGTTCCAGTGAGCCGAACTCTCAGGGATGGCAGCTGATGTTTTCTTCTCCTGTGCCTACTGGAATTGTCAGTGTTAACAACCTCTGAGGCAATCACCTTGGCAGAGCATTAGCTCTAGTTGAGAAATACAATTCCTGTTGTAACTTATTCCTCAGCACACATTGCATCCTTATGCAAACAAATCTTTCAAATAGTATTTGAATTCACATTAACAAAATTGTTTCCAATAGATAAAGATTAGATCTACAGAAGTAAAAAAAAACTGGCAAACTACTATTTTTTTTTTTAGTCTCTGTCATGAAAAACCCAACAGTTTAGCTGGTTAATTTTAGCAACCTCAGGAAAAAAACGTGAAAATTCTACTTAACATTGCTCCTACCATTTTGCTTGGTAAGACTGTTCTCTCTCCATAGCCTGGAAATTAATTTCTCTCTCTCTCTCTCTCTCTCTCTCTCTCTCTCTCTCTCTAATTCAGTTAGCAGTTGGAAATGGAAACTTACAAAGATTCCCTCTTTGAAACAGTGAAATGAAAAATTGTAATCAAATCAGCACATTAGGTTAATTTTGTGGCTGTACATATTGGGGTTTAGGTAAAGGAGCAACCAGAACACCATGTCAGTCCTTGCAGACCCCAAGTGCAAACACTCAGGCAAACCGTCATGTAACAGCAAGCAAAGTGTGCAAGTATCTCTCCAAAATAGTCAAGAAAATCAGACATTTAAAAATATTCACTGCAAGTATTTCAGTGCGGGGTAACATTTTCCCCCATGGTTGCTTTTAAACTACCACCCGAAGTGGGCTTGCCCTGTAAAAATGCCACATCTGTGAGATTTGACCTTTCCCCGCAACTTTAGATAAAAGGTAAATGGAAATAGAGAAGTGAAGAAGTGAGCACCTTTCAATGCTTCTAAGCTGTAATACTATTTTGTGTTAACAAACACTCCCTGGAATTTAGCTCGAAAGAGATAACAACCAACGCCAACCAGGCTGCCCATTTTCCGTTCCCTGCAGGAGCGGCGCGGAGGCTCAGGCGCCTTACAGCGCTTTTGCTTTCCGTTCATTACCCCCTGGAGCCTGAGGAATGTAGAAATCTCTCTGCTCAGTTAGATTGCTACCGCTCTTCGTTATAAAAAATTATTTAAAGGATAGATCCCGAGCACTTAGCATCATTGATTTTGCCGAGTTTTCTGTTCATTTAGGAAATAGATGAATGAAAATACATGCATGTGTAGATAAATCTCTACAGAGTAAAGAGTAGTTGTCTCACCCAGCATTTCCAGGTACATAGAAACAGAATATCTGCTGTTTGTGCGTGTATGTATGTAAATATATCTAACCCTACAACTATCTCTGAATTTGGGGTCTGTACTCTGTGTCCTTTAAATCAATACATTTATGAATTAAAATGAGGGGTTTAAAAATCACATATGTGTTAGGTTTAATTGCAGCTTTGCGACTTGCAGTCGAAAATCTTGTGGAGGGATCCTGGGTTGTGCATTACTTTTTCCATCAACAGAGGGCACTCTGTCGTTTGCCAAGGAACTGCTGTGTTAGGGGGCTCAGGGCTGGGAGTGAAGCGGTCAGACAGACACAGCCAGGTTTCCAGAGTGTGCTCCAATAAGAGGCAGAAGCTCTTCCAACTGGCCAGTTTATAATTTATTGGAAATGCTACTAATCATTGAAACAACGTACGCGAATCAGAGAGAACCCCGTGATTTAGAAAAGTCTGATGCAAGTGACTTTTACATCAGCCGTGTGTTACTACTTGAGTATCACCCAAATGGTTAGCGTTGGAAATCATCATATGCATAAAATCCAGATGCATGGCTAAATGCAAGCTCACCTTGTGCAGAGCGTGACAGCTTTATTTATGTTGCCTGTCTTAGCGTGGTGTGCAGGAGTGTCTTCAGTGTACTTGCTTCGGTACTGCTTACATAGAGTACGGCTGTTCTATATTTGAAGCAAGAAAAAATGAAATAATTCCTTGTGTGGTAACTATCTGGGTCATCATTGGCACATTGGGAAGATTCTAGGAAGCGTTCTCTCTGCCACAGGTTATAGAGCATGTTTCACATGCTGGTACCATTAATTTTTCAGCAGTCAAAGGCACTAAATTTAAACTGAAAACTTGAAAGAATGAAAAAAAGATGCACTTCAACAAAATTAGATTTTCTTGGGGAATTTGTTCAAGATCTACATTTACTGATGTGTAATTTATTGGACACTCCAACACAACAAAGTAATCATAACCAGGTAGTACAAGGATTGCTTTTACTCTGTGGCAGAAAAGTTTTACAAATGCCTTAAAGCCATGGTGAAAGCAACAGTGAGAAATCTGAGCAGACACCAGAATCAACATATTTGACAGAAGTGTGTGCATTATCATGGCCCATTATTTTCAATGAGAGTGTTCTATCTCAAGAACTGGAATGATACCACAAATAGTAGAATAAATGGTAATGTAAAAGCCAAACAGCATGACAGCAACTGCTCAGATTCAGAAAAAAAGAGCATTTTAAGAAACAGATGTGTTCTAAAAAATCCTCTTATGAGAAAATGCACCCCATTATCACAGAAGAAAAGAATGTAAGGTTTCCTTATGGTAAATGTATTTCTGTGTGCTATTAAGGATGATGAAACAAATATTTAACAACTCAAATGCAGCATTTTGCTAACAGTAATTCCTTTATCATTTACCTGACTAGCGGATAAGTGCCCTTTTCCTTCTTTAGCAAATGTATTTGCCAGCAGCTGTTTCCACATTTATAAAGATCATTTCCACTGATTGTCAAATAACCATAAATTCATTTATGCATATTTTAGAGGCATAAAAATAATTACATGTATGATTAAATCCACTTATGCCTTTGCGTCTTACTAAATCTATAATAGATATGAATTGTTATGATGTACTACATCTTGGTGCATAAGTAATACAATGTAGGGTCCAGCTTTCCTATAAAAGAGTATGTGGCAATAATTTACACAGATGCATTTGGGATGTATTATAGAGAGTGGTTTATTTATGAAAATGCTATAGAGTGTCTGACACCTTAGCTAGAAAACCGGAGGTGCTATTCTTATTGTTGCTTCACTGTTTTGCGTATACATTGAAATTATTTTAATGTTTGTCACTAGAGAAGAATAAACTTAAGGTCCCATCAATATGCAGCTATGGAAGAATCACCTATCTACTTCTAAGTCGGCTGCTTCCTGAAGTACACCAGTTGCTCCTTCCATCAAACTACTAACCTCCCACCTTTTACCCATCCCTTCATCTACCCTCACCCACCTCTTTTGCTGCTTTGAACCAAGGTAGTTTAAATGATTATAGTATTTTGAGAAAAATTTTAAGAGCCCGTTCGAAGTTAAGAATCACAGTGCTTGGAAACAACAGTTTGATTCTACTCTTAATCCTGCAGTAGAGATGGAATTTTGCTTTCTTTTGATTGAGACTCAGCTTATAATAACTTTAATCACATAATATTTAACTATATTTGTTATACCACAACACTTGGTAACACTTCATTTTGAGTGTTCCAGCATTATTAATTCATTTGGTATTCATTGTAATAACACAAATCATAATGAACTCATTTGGTATTCATGTGGATGGCATAAGTATTTCCATAGGAATTCTATTGCATTTAAGCATTAATTAAACACACTCCCTAATTTTCTTAGGAAAAACAGGAATATACAGTATTTCCCAAGTATTGGGTCTTTCACAGCATTATACACTGAGCTGATTATTCTATCAGATATTGCTTTATCTATATACATCTTTATGAACATATTTTACATGCAAAACAGCTAACAAACCATGATCAGTGTCTAGATTTGTAGATCACAATATGTATTCTTAATATAAGCATTTCATGAATGCAGAGAAGTGATATTTACAATCACATTTCTCATGCAAAGAAGGAAGCAGCCCTACATTAATTTCCAGCATCTCAAAGAAAGAAAACATCTCTCTTTAAACACAAAAAAATAACCAACATCCAGAAAACGAAAGCTGCCTTCCAGGGAGCTTTGCTTGGTGGCATTCTTTCCCTGGCTGCTGGCACCCATGCCTCTGTATTTGCCATTGTGTATGCAACTTGTGTGATGTCGTTTGCTCAGCCAGGAAAAAATACCAGCCCCCATTAGCATCCTGAGCTAGCAAAACGAAGTGGCTTATCGAAGAATAGTACGAAACCATTTTAAAGAGAGATCTCCGAAAATTTACTAACCTTCAACCACATCAAGGTTCCTGGAGTTATTACATAGGCTTTCTAATGCGTTCTTAGGTAGCTGATCCCATTCTGTTTTCTGCCAACAGAGATAACATGTCTCAGTCCCATCTTACTCATTCGTATATTAAAGAAAAATAAGGGTGCTAGACTTGAGTGTATATGCGGTTCTGTCAGGAGTTTCAGCTTTAAGCACCGGGGGGTTCCTATGTTAATATGAGGGTTTTTTTTATTGTTGTGTATTTGTTTCATTTTGGGGGAGGGGAGCTTACCATTTGTCTGGAAACTGAAATCAAGCAGCAGCATTGAGAAGTAAACCCTTTTGGGTTGATTCTACAATTTTAAGGTTACTATGGGGGGAATTATTTAACTCTTAAAGCATCTGACTGTGTCTTAAAAGAGGAAATACTAAATAGCATTTAAATTTCATCATTATTTGTTCAATACTTTTCATTTTATGATATGAATAGAAAAGTATCAGTTAAAGGACTACATCTCTGCTAGAGAAACTCTCAAAGCTGTGCTAGACTTGCAACAGTTCTAATGGTTTCTTTAAGAATTACAGATTTTAAAATATTTTAAACCAACACTAACAACACATGATCCCAAAAGAGACTATGAAAAGGAGGAGCATGCTGTTAATGAAGATGTTCATTTTTCCAGTACAATTAGAGAACATGCGGTTATTTTCTTGCAAACTCCAGGCAGTGAGAATAGAAAATTGAGTTCACAATTCTAATGTGGTAAGAGACAGATGTGTTTTTTTCTCTTATGGCTTGTAATTCCTGTTACATTTAATAAGAACTGTACATCAAGGTGTGGGGAGAGGAAGCATATTCCTGTTCTGCAGTCTGCAGGATTACAGACTGTTCGCAGTCTGCCTGACATCTGGGTATAGTGGGCAGGTTAAAAATGTTTCCTCCTATGAATTCTAGGCGTTTGCTGATTTCAATATTCAAGGCAGTCTTCTCATACACAGAAAAGTACTTCAAGGGTATGTGGTGCATTTGTTTGTTTAGGTTTGCAGATCTTTCTCTGGATCAGTTCTTATTAATCTTTGCATTGAAATACTGTTAGTATTCCAGGTCCAGTTACGTTAATGCTTCCTGCTTAATGGTGGCAGATTTTGTTTTGCCACTAGCAGCAAACAGTTTAATTAGGAACACAAAATAGCTGCTTGCTTTATTTCCCCCCTGCAAGTGGCTGCTCCTTGTCTAAGAATAAGAAACTACCACGATAAAAATCTCTTTCCTTGAGCTGTCTCTAATGAAACTTCATAGTTCCAGTGATTCTGCTTGTTTCACTGAGCTTGCTCTACAACAATTTATTCTTTCTTTCTAAACAGACCTTTAGGTATGCAAGGCCGTTTGTAAATTACATGGTGCCGGCAATATCATGAAATATCATGACTGCAGTTTATGGGCAGATGAAGGGGGATGAGTTGTAACAAGAATAAATTACACAAGATACACTGGGGGAAGGACAGGGGGACATTGGTGCCAGCAAAATTATTAAACTTTAGAGTGGTACTTAATGAGGACACTAAATTAAGTGACCTTGTGAATGGATAGACATAGCAATCGGGATCCTCAGGAATTATCTTCCATTATCTTACAGAGAAATAAGAGGACACAGTTCCAGAAATCGAGACTAGAAAAGTACAGGTGAGCTGAACACTAGCAAACAAAGCAGTTTCACTGAGAAAACAGTGATCCCTTTAGAATCATCCTGAATGTACTACATAAAATCGCATGCTGTTGAAATGAATGTAATTTATGGTTTGGGATGATACATTTCATACTCAATTTTGTCTTTTTACAAACGTGTCCAGCTTAATGAATAAAAGCTCACAGTGTCTCTGTAATTAATACAAAGTTATGAAGAGCCCTGAGAACTAGAAAACTAGTCACATGATACAGATTTTTCTCTTTGCCTTACTTAACCTGTCTATAAAATGGGTGGCAAATTCTATTTACAAAGGAAGTGAGCAATTATAAATAAGTTAGGAGATACATATTAGGAAAACTAGCATATCTACAGGTATATATATTTTGCATGCTAGTTAGTACCTTATTTACTGAAGTAAACTGAACATGTAATAAAATGCCTAAAGCGTACATATATAGCTCAGTGAATTTTTACAAACATGTATACTCTTCTGATCAGTACCAAGTGATTTTCATTGGCCCAGAGAGTTTCCTCATGTCCCCATCCAGTCCCTTCTCCACAAAAGCTAGTCACTCTTCTAACTTCGTCACTGTTGATAAATTTTGAACATTCTTGAACTTCAAATATATAACGAAAGCATAGAGTATGTACCTGTGTGTCTGGCACTTTTCAAACCCGATATGATTTTTGACCCTGCCATCATCCTGCATTATTAGCAACTGCGTTAGAAAAATAGGATCATTTCGAGCCTAAATGTTGCGCCTAAAGGTGTTCTACAGCCTCACCACTCTCGTATCTCTGTTTTTCCCGTATCCTGCCCTGTTCTGCATGAGCACGGCCCAGTGGTTACGCGCGCTGGCTTTTCAGCCCTAGGCTGGACCTCTGTTTTCACTCCAGCAGCACCACTTGGGGAAATTTGGGTAACGCTCAAAATCTCTGAGCCCTAGTTTTCTAATTAGAGAAATGAGATTGGTAACTATTTCACCTGTGTGTTGGGAGAACTAGACCTGATAGCCCACATCAAGTGGTCCTACATGACTCTGACTTCTGAATGACAAGGTGAAGACCAGTCTGGGACCAAAAAGAAAAAAGGCTCTGTGGGGCTGCTCACAAGCAAAACAGGTGAAAGTATTAAGATTTCCAGACTCTGAAAACAGTAAAAATAAATAACAGCGGACCCCAAATCGGCCTTGCCACATCCCAGTATAGGAAAGAAGGCTGCTAAGGATTGCTTTCTACTCAGTACATCTTTGTCATTGTTGGTCATTTTCAAATAAGGAAACACTGTTGTAAAAATGCATTTACATGAATTTGCAATTACCACTGCGTATTAGTTTATTTTGAAACAGCTGCCAAGAGGAACAGATAGATTTTAGAATTAGAAAGGAGCTTACAAATCACTCTGTTTATCCTTATTTTATAGGCAGTGAAACCAAAGCAAGACACCTTATTTGCTTAACTTCACTGTAAAAGCCGAGATTTCTGCTTCATAGTCCAGGCAATTGGCTCTTTAAGTGTAGGTCTCAAACAAGTAGAAATAACATCTCCTAGTGCTTATGTGCAAGCAGTGCAAGTGCAGGCTACAACTGCCCTGAGAAGTGCAAGATTTCAGGCTACGACTGAGACCAACTAAGCCAGAAACCACATGATTCTTACTTGTTAAGTGGGAACTTCATCTACAAACTTACAAAGATGATTTGGGGACCAGCAGTATTCACTGAATGTGAAAGCTTCTTAGCTGTGTAGAGTCCTAGACCTCAGATCTACCAAATCCTGCAGTATAATAAGATCTCAAGTAAGATGTCTAAAGTTAAAGCCACAAGTACCAATCTAGACTAGCCATGACCAGGCGCATAGGAGACTGATCAGCATGCCAGGACCTTGACTGCTTTCTGCCACCAGACCCACGCATCTTCTCTTGCCCCAGTTGTTCCCTGAGGCTTGTTCTTTCTCGGGGGATCTGTCAAAAAACCCTCAACTGTAACTATACTAAAGAAAGAATGTACTGGGTTCAATTCTCAGAACCAAAAAACAAAACCAAAATAAGCAAACAAAAAAAAATAAATAAAAACAAAACAAACGAACCAAACCCTCACCACGAAACAAAAATTATTTACAATATAGAAACAATTATATGCATGTTGCTTGGAGGTAAAATGAGTTCTCAAAGAGTTGTCCCTCTCCCACCATCCTGCCAGTAGGAGGTAGAAGAATGGGGATAAAATCTTTACTCTTTGAACCTTGTTCTCTTCTACCATGAGATCCCAGATCCCTGTTCTCCATGGACTAAGCATCCTTGTTAATTATCTAAACCAGGATCGGCTTATAAAGTCTTAAGCCAATTTTAACCTACAGGAATCATAAAAGTCTAAGTTTGTCTGTGGATATAACACCTTGAGTATATCACTGATTTTTTTCTCCTTTTTATGGCACTGGTGATGGAATCTAGGTCTTTGCACATGCTATGCCAGCACTCCATTACTGAACCATATCCCCAGCTCTTTTTTGCTTTTTAAATTTTCTTTTAAGACAGGGTCTCACTAAGTTGCCCAGCCTGGCCCTCAATATTTACCTTCTTGCCTCAGTTTCCAGAGTAGCTGGGATTACAGGTGTGTGCTACCACACCTGCACTATTGTTAGATTTTGAAAGGAGAGATTATGATAGCACAAGGGCAACAAACCAGGCCAGTGCTTCTCAAACCACCTATGGTGAAGAACTAGTCTCCTACCATCTCAAACCATCAATACGTGAATACTTTTTGTAAAACAAAGGAAAATGAATTAACAGCAAAATTAATTTAAAAAGGCAAAAATACAAGTCAATTTTTAAAAACTTCAATAGATGTAAAGTTACAGTGTCACATTGTTGTAAAAAAATTTAAGTGCTTACCCTCAACTTCTGTGCTTACATTGTCAAGGGCCAGCAATAAGCATTTATAGACTGATATTGTTCTTGGAAGCACACTTTGAATATCAAGACAGTAGGTGATCTACAAATTAAGATTGAGGCATAGTCTGGACCAGTTTTAAACTACTATATTATTTTAAAGAGAAAAGACCAAAAACAAAATAAAAAACAACACAAAAACTATAAAAACGATATAGAATTTCAAAACAAGATGATAGGAAATCAATAATGATTGTTGTATTACTTATTATTATCTTCAAAGTAGTTGCTCAGATTATCAGATATAGGTATGCAAGATTGATCAAACAAACATTAACTGATCGTTTCATTGAACCAATAGAAATTAGTAGTACAATTATCTTAGCTAGCTTGTATATATATATATGTATATACATATATTTTTCCCTTTCTTTATCTCCTTTCCTTCATCCCAGTTGTTCTTTCATATTGAGCAGTTTCTTTCCCTTTAATAATATCTATTGTAAATTGCAGATTTTATGCTTTCAGGTTCTTACACAAGGGAAATAATATGGTGCTTATACATGTAGGTATGATTTATTTCACTTATCAGTATGATCTCTAGTTGCATGCATTTACCTATAAAAGCCTCAAATTTATCAGTCTTTATAGCTGAGTAATACTCCATTGTATAAAAATACCGTAACTCTTTTTATCCATTCTTTAGTTGATGGGCACTTGGGTTGTTTCCAAGATTTTGCTCTGAAAGTTGGACTGCTATAAACACAGATGCACATATATTGCTGTGGTATGATGTTTTTAAGTCTTCTGGGAAAATACCTAGAAGGGGAATAGCTGGGCTAAATGGGACCTCTAATCCTAATTTTTTGTGGAATCTCCAGACTGATTTCCAAAGTGGTTACACCAGTGTACATTGCCACTAAGAGTGAAGAAGTGTTCCTTTTCCCCCACAGCCCTTCCAGTGTTTGTTGTTGGTTAATTTCTTGATGATAACCATTCTTTGTGCGGTGAGATGAAATCTCAGTGTTGTGTTAATTTGCATTTCTCAAATGGCCAATGATGAGGAACTTTTTTGTGTGTATTTTGCCATTTGTATTTCTTCATCTGAGAAGTGTGTGTTCGTCTCAGATGGCCGTTTTTGCATTGGGTCTTTGAATTTGGGGGGGGGCCTGATTTTTTTCAATTCTTTATATGTTCTAGATATAAGTTCTATGTCTGGGGGACAGTTAGTTAAAACGTTTTCCCACTATGTGGGTTGTCTTTTCACTCTGTTGGTGATTTCTTTGGAAGTACAAAAGCTTTTTAATAGGACAAGATCCCAGTTGTTGACTCATTGAAGTATTTCCCGGGCAGTTTGGGTTTTGTTCATGAAAACTGTGCCTAATTCTATGTTTTCAAGATTTTGACCTACTTTCTCTTTCAGTACATTTAGTGTTTCTGCTTTAATATTTAGATCTTTGACCCACTTTAACTTTAGCGCATGGTGATAGGCATGGGTCTGGTTTTAGTCTTCAGCATGTGGAAAGCCAGTTTTTCCTGCACCATTTATTAAAGAGGCTACCTTTCTTCCAGTGAATATGTTTGGCCCCCTTGTCAAAGATAAGGGGCTGAGTGTGTTTGTAGCTGTGTCCACATCTTGTACTCTGTTCCACTGGTCCTCAGGTCTATTTTTTTTTTTTTGCCAGTACCATGCTGATTTTATCACAGTAGCTTTGTAGTGTAATTTCAAGTCAGGGATTGTGATACCTCCTGACTTAGCCTTGTTGCCCAGGATTGCCTTTGCTACTCTAGGTCTCTTCTGGTTCCAGATGAATTTTAGCAGTGTCTTCTCTAGTTTTGTAAAGTATGCTAATGGTATTTTGATCAGGATTGCATTAAATCTGTATAACAATTTGGGAAGTATGGCCATTTTCATTATTTTGGTTCTTCCTATCTGAGCAAGGGATATCTGTCCATTTCCTGATATCATCTTTAATCTCCTTTTTCAGAGTACTGTGATTTTTCATGTATACATCTTTTATTTCCTTTGTTTGATTGATTCCTAAGTATTTCATTTATTTGGATGCTATTGTGAAGGGTGTGGTTTCCCTAATTTCTCTCTCAATAAATTTGCTGTTTGTGTATAAGAATATATTGATTTTTGCATATTGACTTTGTGTCCAGCCATGCAACTAAATTTGACTATCAACTTTAGGAGTCTTTTGGTCGAGTTTTTGGGGTCTTCTGTGTAGAGAATCATGTTGTCTGAAAATAATGATAATTTCACTTTTTCCTTTCCTATCCTTCTTCCTTTTATTTTTCTCTCTTGTCTAATTGCTCTGGCTAGTGTTTCCAGAACCATGTTGAAAAGGAGTGGTGACAGTGGGCATCTTTGTCTTGTTCTTGATTTTAGAGTGGAAACTTTCAATTTTTGTCCATTTAGTATGATGTTGGCTGTTGTTTTTTCACAGATGCCTTTTATCAGAGTGAGATAAAGACCATCTATTCCAATTTTCTGTAGGGTTTTTTTATGAATTAGTGCTGGGCTTTATCAAAAGCTTTTTCTGCATCTATTGAGATGATCATGTGATTTTTGTCTCTGGCTCTGTTGATATGGTATATTACATTTATTGATTTGTGTGTGTTGGATCATTCCTGCATTCCTGGGGTGAATACCACCTGGTCATGATGTATAATCTTCTTGATGATTTGTTAAATTCTGTTTGCTAGTATCTTATTGAGGAGTTTTGCATCTATGGTCGTTAGGGAGATTGGCCTGTAGTTCTCTTTTTTGGTTGCATATTTCTCTGGTTTTGGTATCAGGATAATACTTGCTTCTAGGAAAGAGTGAGGGAATATTTCTTCTCTTTCAATATCATTAAAGAGTTTGAAGAGTATTGGCATTAAATCTCTAAATTTCTTGTGGAATTCAACAGTGAATCCATCAGGACCTGGGCTTTTCTTTGTTGGTAAGTTTTCAATTACATTTCAATCTCGTTTACTGATATTGGCTTATTCAGAATTTTAATGTCTTCTTGATTCAGCTTTGGTAATTCATAGGTATCTATGAATCTGTCCACTTCTACTGTGTTTTCCATCCTATGAGGGTAAAGATTTTCAAATTATTTATTGATGACCTTCTGAACTTCCACAGGATCTGTAGTGACATCTCCTTAGTCATTTCTTAATGCATGAATTTGAGTCTTTCCTTTTTTTACTAAGGTTGGCCAAGGGTTTATCCATTTTATTTATTTTTTTCAAAGAACCAACTCTTTTATTTATTAATTCTTTGTATTGTTTTCTTGGTTTCCATTGTGCTAATTTCTGCTCTGATCTTTATAATTTCCTCCCTTCTCTGAGCTTTGGGTTTGTCTTGCTCTTCTTTTTCTAGAAGCTTGAGATGGAACATTAGATTGTTTATTTGTGCTTGTTCTTATTTCCTGATGTGAGCTTTCACTGGTATAAATTTCCCTCTTAGGACTGCTTTCATAGCATCCTGGAGGTTCTGGTATGTTGTGTCTGCAATCTCATTTAGTGGTCGATATTAATTTCTTCCTTTGTTTCATTTGTGACCCGTTGGTTGTTTAGGAGGGTATTTAATTTTCATGTGTTTCTGGAGCTTTTGCGGTTTCTTTTACATTGATTTCTAATTTCATTTCACTATGATCAGATCTTATGTATGGGATAATTTCAGTTTCTTTGTGTTTACTTAAACATGTTGTGTGGGCTAGTATATTCTCTATTTTAGAGAACATTCCATGTGCAGCTGAGAAGAATGTGTATACTGATGATGTTGGGTGCAACAGTCTAAAAACATCCACTAATTCCATTTTTTCACAGGTTTGGTTCAGTTCTGTTATTTCTTTGCTGATTTTTTTGTCTGGTTGATTCATCTCTTTGTAATAATGCGGTATTGAGGTCTCCCGTTACAACTGACTTTTCATGTTTGTTAATAATTGTCTTATATAGTTGGGTGCTCCTCTGTTTGATGCATATATATTTATGATTGTTATTTTCTCCTCTTGAAGTTTCCCCCTAACAAGTATGTGTGATCTTTTTTATCCCTCTTGATCATTCTTAGTTTGAATTTGACATTCCTGCAAAAAGAATAGCTACTCCTGTTTTTTTCTGTGTTCCAGTTGCATGGAAGATTGTTTTCCATCCTTTGATTTTCAGTCAGGGGCTGGGGATATAACTCAGTGTAATAAGTGCCTGCTTGGCAAGTGCAAGTTCCTGAGTTCAATCCCTGGTACTGCAAAAAAAAAAGAAAAAAGAAAAAAATGATTTTCAGTCTACGAATTTCTTTTTGCATTAAATGTGTTTCTTGTATATAGCATACTGTTGGATCTTGTTTCTTGATCCACTCTGTCAGTCTGTTTGTTTAGATTAGTGAATTGAGGCCATTTATATTGATGATTATAATTGATATGTATTGGCTTATCTTGGTCATGGTATTTTCCTGTTGTTGGTTCCCTGCTTTTCCTGTCTGTTTAATTGCTTGCCCTGCCTGGTGGTTTCTTTCTGTTGTTATTCTTGGAATTGTGGTCATTTTTTTCCTCTGTCTAGGATATCTTTATCTTTATAGTATTGGTTTGGTGTTCATAAATCTCTTCAGTTGTTCTTTGTCATGGAAGTATCTTATTTCTCCATTAATTTTGAAAGATAGTTTTGCAGGGTACATAAATCTGGGTTGGAAGTTGTTTTCTTTCAGGACCTGAAATACTTCACCAAACTCTTCTTGACTTGAGAATTTGTGTTAAGAAGTCTGACATGATTCTGATGAGCTTTCCATTATAGGTGGTCTATTTCTTTTCTTTAACAGCTTTTAATATTGTTTTTGTGCTGAATTTCTGGAATCTTGATTATTATATGTCTTGGTATAATTTTATTTTGGTCATGAATGTTTGGAGTTCTAAATGCTTCATTTATTCCTATGTCAATAATTCTTTTTCCATACTAGGTAAGTTTTATGCCTTTATTTCTGTGAAGATCTTTTTAGTGTCATATGTGCTATCTCTAGCTTTCTCATTGATCCCAGTTAATCTTATGTTATTCTTCCTTACATCATCTTATAGCAGTTAAATTGATTTTTCATGCTCTCTTGCTAATTTTATCTTTCTTTTCATTATCATTAGCTATAATTTTGTCTTCAGGATCTTAAATCCTATCCTCTCCTTCATTCAACCTGTTGCATATACTTTCAAGGGAGATTTAAATCTCTTGGATTTCTATTTGTATCTGTTTCATGGGTTCCATTTCTTTTCTATGCTGGGAATTATTCATTTCCATTTTTCTAAGCTCACCTACTCTTTTTTTCTGGTCTTATCTAATATCTTTGATTTTAAGCTCATTTCTTTGTGTACCTGAGAGATTATTTTATCCATAACCCTTTCCACTTGTTTTCTCACTTCTGTTGCTATCATTTCAATATTTGATTTTCAAATTCATCTATCTTCTTGAGTTCTTGGCTTGCACTGGGTGGACTTGGGGTCTGGGGTTGCATTTTCCTTCTGCATCTTGTCATTTTCTATTTTCTCTTTTATATTTTGTTTTCTATGTTGATACTTGCCAGTTTCTTAGGATATATAGCTTTATTGCTAGTATTTAGGTTTATTTAGAGGGTTGTCTGTTCTTCAGGGATATCTTGATGTAGGTGGTTTCTTATAACTATCCCAAAGCCTTAGCTTCACGATTGTGAAGGATGCATGATTACTATTAGGCTCAGCTCCCAATCCTTTGGTATTGGGCTATGGTGGTGATTATGACCATACAGTCACAGTGTTATCATACGGAGAGAAAAACTGTTTACAACATGTATAATATCCTGGCTAAAGTAATACAGTTAGTAATAACAATAGTTTCAAATGCAGCTTAACTACTGATAAACTATGGTAACCATTAACCTGTTACATTTGACCATGGGACTAAAGTCTAAAATTACGCAACAAAATCAAACATATTCTGTGCATTTGTATGCAGTGAGTTTCCTCTTACATGATTTTATCCTTCTGTTGGGAGCAGGGGTTTAAGGTAGTTAGGGGATGGGCTAAAGTGAAGAGTGAGATCAAATATATTAGAGTCAGGGCTGGAGATTAAAGGATGAGCTCCCAAGTTTTAGGAAACTAGAGGACACAGGAGAGAAAGAATAAAACAGAATTCAAAGGAGTAGTCAGAATGGGAAGAGAAAATGTTTTCTCCCTTGAAAGTTTAAACTCAAGAAGTAGTTGAGGAAAGAGAAGGTGGGTCTATAGAAGAGAATGGGAAAAAGGTATGAAACCTAAACATTGAAAAAGAGAAAGGAAAAAGAGGAAGAGAATGAAAATGAACGGGACAGAAGAAAGAAAGAAAGAAAATGGAGATGAAAGAAAGAGAGGAGATAGCAAAGGAAAAAGGAAAAAAACACGAAATACAAAAATAGCTACTAAATACAGAAGAAAACAAGATGACATCTAACCGAGACAGGAGAGCAATAGCCAATCAGACAAATAAGGGAGAATGAAAGTAGTAAAACGCCTCTGGTGTTTACAGTTCTGTGATAATGTCTGTATTAAATCCCAGAAGTGTGTTGGATGTGGAGCTGATTTTGGCCTCTGGATGTGGGACCTGGGACTGGACTTCTGCTGGGGGCATTCTCCGGAGTCCAACCACTGGCTCCTCGTTGTTGCTTCAGACACTTCCACGCTGCTGGTCTTGCCAGTTACTCTGCCCTCCAAAGGCACGCATGTACCTGCGCACCTGGGACCTGGGTGTTGTGCCGGGTCTCAGGTATTGGAGTTCCTGTCAGTCTATTCCACAAAGACATGTGTCCGTACGCTCCTTGCAAAGACCTTGCTATCCCTGAGACAACAGAGGAAGCACAGAGTACAGACTCACACCCCTCTAGCAGGCCCCGCTGTCACAGAAGGGACGGAGGAAGTGCTGAGCGTGGACCTGCATCCCAGACGGAAAACTACTACAAACGTGGGTCAGCGAGCTCTGACTCCGTTCTTTTCACCCGCGAAAAGGTATGGAAGGCCGGTGACATTTTCTCCAGAGTCAGCCCTGAGAAAGCTAGTTACATTTCATTCTTTCACTCGAGCAACATTTAATGATAACAGATCAAGATTCATAGGCTACAAAGCTGATTAAGACATGGCCTCTGCTTTTAGGAGCACATAAGATAGTAGGCAATAATACTTGATTTTCTGTGTAGTGTTTATCTCTTACCTGCTCTTCCATCTACTTGCACCCTTTCTCTTTTTAAAGGTATGTTTTGGGGCGGGGTCCTGGGTATCAAACCAAAGGGCGCTCCAACGCTATTTATATCATCAGTCCTTATTTTAAAATTTTGAGACAGAGCTCCCTAAAGTACCCAGGCTGGCCTCGAACTTGCCGTTCTCCTTCCTCAGTTTCCTGAGCAGCTGGGATTGTAGGGTGTACAGCACCATGTCTGCCTTTAAAAAAAAAGATTTTCAAAGTGCATTATTTTATAGTGTAATGAGGCAAAGACAAATAAATGCTATACATTTTACTAGTATCTCATTCTCATCTTAACTGATCACATTATCCTGTGAAGGAATTAGGAGAGACATTATTATACCCACTTTAAAGCTGAGAACATAGGCTCAGAGGAGATGCTTTGGGTGCCCAAGATGGCATAGCTACCTTGAATAGAGTAGAGGGAGAAATCAAATTCAAATGTGTTGCCTGCGGTCACAGTGCCCCATTCATAGTACCTCAGCTGTGGTTGTTTTCCCTCCACACTTCTTCATCCGCGGGTTTCTCACTACTGCCTTTCTCTCCCCAAGCACTATGACTTTAGCTGGATGAGGGTGTTGAGAGACGGAAGGCATTGATGGTGAAGTTGAGGACAGGGCTTCAAAGGGTGACATTGCGACAGGTCACACTGTCCTGTCCTATTCTCTCCCCTTCTCTCTGTCCTATCTTAAAATGTCCATAGGAATTCCTGAGACCTGTCTTGCAGTACGGTAAGGAGTTTAGGCATGATAAAGCACAAAAGACTTGTGTGTGTGTGTGTGTGTGTGTGTGTATATATATATATATATATTTTTTTTTTTTTGCGGTACTGGGGATCGAACTCAGGACTCTGTGCTTGCTAGGCAAGCGCTTATTCCACTGAGCTATATCCCCAGCCCTTGTATATATATTTTTAAAGGAAGCTACCTTTCCCATTGTATTAGCTCTGAGTGTCTGGTTTTCTCACTGTGATGGCAATAAAATCCTTAATATTATATATGCTCTTCATACTTTTCTTTCTGGTTAAGAAGAGGGTTGTATTGTGTTCTCCTTCTTTGGTGACTGTGTTGGCTGAGAACAAACCACAGAGCAGAACAGATGGAAAAAGCTCTCAAGAGAAAGATAACAGTTATAAGAAACTGTCTAATGGAGATGATGGGCAGGTAGAGGCTGATAGTTTATGACTATAGTTTAGTCCTAATATTAGAACTAGCTGTGGATCTGTATCACTTATGTTTTAAATGGGTAGTCCTGAGTAAGTTACTTACCCTCCTATGTGTAAATGAGAATTACAGTAACAGCTACATAGACGTATGGTGAGGGTTAAATGACCATTATCTTAACACAGTGCTTAGCCCCAGCAACTGCCCAATAAATATGAATCACTATTGTAGTAATTACACAACCTCATAAGAGCAAAACCATGTAAATGGTCCCTATACATCCACAAAATTTTCCTATCCAAAAGACCACTCTTCAGATTTCCACGTGGATTTGTGTTCCTACAGTTCTTGCTTCATATTGATATAATCAAGAGAAACTAGAGATGGTATTATTTTCAAATACAGAGAAAGAAAGTCAATTGATTCCTATTAGAATGATCAATAAAGAAGAGACAATGGAAAAGCAAAACTACTTAGGCACTGTGATCCTTTAAAGATAATTATTTAATGTGAGGGATCCTCTGCTTGGCTCCCCCTGCCCCAACTGGAAAGCCAGGGATAAGCCATTGGGCCAAAGTGATAGTTTATAGGAAGCCAAGAGAGCTCCAGGAGACATTCTGATACTGGTGGGTACTTTCCTAAGTTCCCAGAAAACAGACGGCCCCAAATTTGAGCCTGAACCTACTGTCTAATTCATAGGTTTGGGGTAGGATCAATAGTTTGGATTTTGACAAGTTCCTGGAATTGATGCCTGTGGGTCCAGACTGTGATTGTACTTTTGAAACCATTGTTCCAGAACAGTCTGTCCCCACTGAGAGGTTGTTCTCCAACTGAAAAGAGGCTCAAAAGAGGCTCCTCTTGATGCACTATGGCATTATTAAGAAAAACAAAACCAAAACCCAAAAAACGTCTTCCTGGAACACCTGTTTATGAACTCTGACATTTACCCTGAGTTAACTGACATTATTAACTTGTCTTTTGCCCTTCTTCCCTCTTGGCAGTTTATTTTCTTCAACTTTCTCTTTCAGAAATTTCACTAACACATCTTTGGTTAGGATCTTGCAGGTCTTTGCGTTGCTTTCTCTTGCTCCAGTCAGTATTGTGAACTTTGTTTGTTTTATAGCTGTGATATTCCTTTTTCTTTCACTTCTCACCTAACAATTCCCTGTCTCTTTTCCTGTATTCTCCATGTGAATATATCTCATAGAGCTAACTGTCACAGAATCCTTCATCAGAATATGTATACCACCTACCACATATTATTGTCCAAAAGCAAAACTAACACGTAAGGACCACTTGCCATTGATACCTCAGGCTCCATGGAATGAGTTGACTTCCTTACCAATTTTATTAATGGTATTGCTACTGAGTTTGTAGTGTGTTTTCATCAGCAGTATTTATGTTGGAAGCATCCTGAAACTTTTGCTGTCTTTTATAATTTTTGAATTTTCTATATTTAATGCAAACCTTACTTTCACGTTTGTTTATGACAAACAGGTCAATATCTATTTATGATTCTATTTTAGCAGGATTCTCATGGTATTCTATTCTGTATTTTAATATTTGGAATAATTACATATAAATCACTTTAAATGTATTCCTCAGATAAAAATAAAGAAGCAAATAATTCCAGCAAAGTTTTAGTTTTAACTTGACTTTGCTGTTTCTTTTCGATTAAGGAGAGGAAATGGATACTTGCATTTCATTAACTAAATTGTCTGTCTTTTATACAGCTGTGAAAAAACGAACAACTTATATCAATTAGAGAAAAACCACAGGGTGTGTGTGTGTGTATGTGTGTATGTGTGGTGTATGCATAAAAAATGCTGCATCTGTGCTATATTGTACTTAACTAGAACAACAGTGACTAACATAATAAAAGATTACACTAATTTGTGCTCTTCAGAAAAGTGAGCGTTTAAGTCAGTGCTTCAGATTCGGGAAGCAGGTTTCTTTCCTTAAAAAAGCAAAGAAAGAAAGAAATAAAAACTACAAGAAGGAATTAATACAGAGGATAATTTTGGTAAACTGGTTAAAGGAAAAGGATGAATTTTTTTCTCTTGTTAGTTAAACTTGCCCTTAAATTCTAAAAACTCTAGGTTTCATCCATTTGCCATACATTGAATAACTACATTCTGGATAAAGAAAACTAAAATAGTACCTTTATTAAATGGAGGATGTTATGGCTTGTGTCTAGATGTTCCCCCACAGCCTCATGCAGTCATAGGTGGGGCTTTTCAGAGGTGGTTGGATCTAGAGTGTGTGATGCTGGGGTTGAGTGTGATGCTGAGGTTGAGTGTGATGTTGGGGTGAAGGGAGCCCTAACCGGATATGCATGGCACCAGCCAATAGACTTATACCTGGATGAAACGTAAAGCGACAGAAAGAGGCTGGCTTGCTATTTTGCTGCCTTGCTGCTTTCTGCCTACCCTGCCCTGCCCTGCCCTGCCATGGACTGTTTCTCTTCTGCGATTCACCCCGGCCATCCACCCTGACTTGAAGCCAGCTGACTGTGGACTGACACCTTTACAAAATGTAAGCTATAATAAACCTTTCCTCCTTTAACTTTATGTGTCGGGTTGTTTTGTTTCAGCAGCAAAAAAATAGCTAGAAACAGATAGGAGAACACTAAAGACAAAGCAGAGTGGAGAGGATTTGACTGAGGAAAAGGGAGAGGAGACTGCCTCCAATGCTTCTCTCCGTTTTTACCCCATCATGCATTAGTTCTTCATAAAATTTGAAAATTCCATTTTGGTGAGTAGTAAACTATTTCAGATGATGTGAGTCATTGAATATAGCTCAAGTGTTTTAAAGAGAAATATCACATTTAAAATTTTTCCGAATGCCTACATTGGAAAAACATAAGAACTCTCCCCAAGTTTATAATACCTGGGACATTTTTAAGTTTTAATTCTGACAAAGATCAGTTTTGATGACATGCTGTGTAGTGAAGATGTAAGGGTGTAAGCACATTTGTGTTGGTGGGAAGATACATTGGTGCACGCACTATGGAGAGTGCTTTGCAGTATCTGTAAGATGGACAAACACAAAATTTTTAACACAGAAGTTCTTCCTCTATGAGTTTTAGCCTCATAATTAGTTTTTTATGCATGGAAGGACATATTCCAATTATATTCATTAAAATGTCATCTGTAATAACATTTATCAATACATGACTCTTTTATGCAGCTGATAAAGTATTATGCAGTTATTACACAAACTCGGTATACATTGATATAGAATGATCTCACAACATTAAGAAAATAGCATTTATTTATTTTTTCATATACAATACCTCTGATATGTTACAGATTCTATAGTCTGTGTTACAGAGGCCACTTGCCCTCTATTTTAGTATTATAATAAAAATATTTTAAAAAGAAGGAAGTTTCATATAACTAATGTACAGCTTTTCATACATTGACTATCTTGTATATTTTAGAAGGGATGTTCACTCAGTACAGGCCAGGCAAACCAAAATGCTGGATCCTCATGTAGAAGTAGCTGGTAAAAGTGAAGATGATCAGACAGCTTAAGGTGGGAAAGACATTCCTTGAGATCTTTCAAATTTTACACTCTGTACGTCTATTTCCTATTAAAAATAAATTTAAAAATGTAAAAATTCATGGAACTTCATGTCAGAAACAAATCTGAAACAAACTAGGTTAATCCAGTTTATTCAATGACTTTATTAACCCAAAATTTGAAAGTTTAAGTCATTTACTTCTGAATGTAATTAAACCCACTACAGGCTGAATATTCCTTATGTAAAGTTCATGGGAACAGAACTGTTTAGATTTTAACTTTTTTCACATTTTTAAATGTCTACATATATAATATGATATCTTGGAGATGGGCCCAAGTCTAAACATGCAATCCATTTATGTTTCATATGCACCTTATACACATAACCCGAAGGTAATCGTATATAGTTTTTTAGTATGTTTGAGTTTTGAATTCATTTATGTTTCATATACACCTTATACACATAGCCTGAGGGTGATCAAGTATAATGTTTTTTAGCATGCCTGAGTTTTGACTGCCTCCCATCCTATGAGGTTAGGTGTGTGTATTTAGAAGACAAAAGCCTCATCCTAGGCTATTCGAACTAGGGCCAGAAAAATACTTCTTCTTCACAACATATTTCTCAAACAAGCATTTGCAAAACTAAAACATACCCATTGTTTACTTTTCCTAACATGCTTAGTAACTTTAGTGCATGTTTCTGTAAAGTTGGATAAAGGAAGCTTTGTAGCCATCATTAAATGTCTTCACTGTAAGATTTATTGCCATAATTCTGACGGAACAAATGATTTTTTTCCCTGGCAGTAAAAATAGTTTCAAAAAGAAACTAGGTATTGTTTTTTTCTTTGCAAAGCAAAGTATAGATGCCCCAAAATTACATGGTGTCACAGAGCATGCCACAGTTAGAAAAAATGATGCATTGCCTTTCCAGTCTTATTAAGAAAATTACACAGTTAACTCTCTGTACCTTTGAAGGATGTCTCTGTCTGATGAACTTTGTTACTAGAAAAACATTCAGCTGAAAATTGTGTATTAAAATGAAGTCATTTTGGAGTTAACAAAGTAAATTCTAAAATAAAACAGAAATGTCATAGCAATGGATACAAATTCTGCAACTGTAGCTAAACATTCCAAGACTTTTTAATGTAGCTATGGGTAGAGGGAACAAGGAGACACATAAAGGGCCTCTCTCAGATAATTGACAAGTGGGTTATTAATACTAAGGGAAGAGGCAATGTCATTTTCTGTACTACTATCTGCATAGACCAAGACTAAAGGGTTCATGCTACCCATCCATGGATTGTTTTTATCTGCTCCCTTGGGCACTAACTGCTGGTCTCATTACTAGGTGTTGGGCAACAAAAAGATAAATGAGGTATAGTTTCTGGTCTTTGAGAGATTACAGGTTTTCAAGAGAGAGGTTTGAGGAAGCTGAACAGAACTAGAGAAACATCATGCCATGTACAAGTGGAATAAGAGAGAAAATTCCTTGGAAGCCCAGAGGGAAGTCATCTATCTCACCCAGAAGTCTATGAGGGAAGTCTGTGTGGGTCTGTGTGTCTGTTCGGTAGTGGGAGATCAAGAAAGACTTGCAAGGGGTATGATTTTGGAAGAAGTTTCTGTGATTTGGGGAAGTTAGCTAGGTTTCCATGTGTGCTCAATGGCAGCTGGGCTGGGGCAGCATGAGCAAAATTTCAAGGGCAAAATGCAACAGTAAAAAGATCTAAAGGTGAGAAATACCCAGGTGAAGCGTGGAGTTGGAGGCCAGCTTCAAGCCCCTGTGCTGCTAAAACAAGTGGCAAAATGCAGGAGGGAGAAAGATGGGTTAGAGGAGTGGGATCCACTTGGAATTCACAGCCAACCAAATATGCAGGTCAGGATGGAGTGAGAGGAAGTGCAGCAAGAATCATCATCTTTGGTCACTGTTGGAGTCTCCTTACTTCAGAAATACAAACAGCACAACTTTAGATGCTAGCTCTAAGGAGACAACTGACATAATAAATTGAGACTATGGGAATACAGAGGTCACCTAGAAAGTTTCAAAAGAGTCTTTCTTTCCACTGCAGAGCAGCACTGGCTGTCATACCACAGGTTGCACCTGATAAGCCTGATTCATGGAATCTTCCCTGAACCCTGGGAGCTGATGTTTGAAGTCTTGGGGTGTTGTTAGTAGACAATGCTTGTTATCTGCAGGAACCCCACAAAATCAGGGTTTAAAAAAACTGAATAAGCCGTGAGAAGAAAAATTATTAATGCCTAGCAAAGCAACTGTGTAAAAGTAGATGTAAAACAAGTAACCAAGTAAAGGTAAAAGTAATTAAGGCAGGACAGTGTGCAATATTAGGGAGTAACTTTTGAACAACATTTGTTCTTTTAACATATATTCACATTGTTGTACAGCAATCGCCAACATCCAGCCCCAGAACTTTATTTTTCCCAACTGGAAGTCTGTATCTATTAAATAATAACTCTTCATTCTCCCCTCTCCCTACTCTTGGTAACCACCATTCTGCTTTCACTCTCTATGAACTTGTCTATTTCTAAGTATAAATTTCCTTCATTTCTCCACTGTAGTCAGATTCCACAGACATGTTAATGGATAGATTTGACGCCAGGAGATTGTACCAACAGACTCAGTGAATATTTTAGGCTTGAAATTGGGGCTACAAGCTTGAAATTTGGGCCATGAAATCTGGCAACTGGTAGACAGATTTCAAATTCATAGTCAGCCTCTGCACACAACTTATCACTTAGGTGGAGCTGACTGTAGCTGTGTAGTTCAATGTGGAAAGCTCCTTTCTTACTGGGTGGGTGAACTTTCATTTCTGATGATGGACAACCTGTTGCCTCCTATTGGACTACTTTCCCCAGCATGATAAACTGACAACCATTTGGAAATATGTCAGTTCTTACTTTATAACGTTCTGGGGAAGTAAAATGTGCACCACAGTTGATACAACAATTTCACAGCTGAAATTTCACAATTTCACAACAATTTCAGGGATTTTTTTTAAAGATATTGTTATAGTTTGCCTCTAGATGCCCCCCACCAAAGCCTCATGCAGTCATAGGGGCGGGCTTCTAGAGTTTGTGATTGATCCATGGTCCAATGCTGGGATTACGGGTGTGAGTGCTACACCCACCCTGGGGTAGGTAGCCTGTTGTATAGGTTGATACATTGTGTCAATTTGAGAAATTTAATGAAGCACTCAACAGGTTGCCAGGGTCCTTTCTTTGTTAACATCTTCATCCTGTTCAAGAGGAGGGCATGGAGGCTGTGTGAGTGCTGCACAAACCCTGCGGGTGGAGGGGGTAGCCTGGTGACAATATATGGGAGGAAAAGAAGGCTTGTTCTTCCACCCTTTTTGATGTTGCTGCTTTTGCTGTCTTCTGTTGCCTTGAAGTGTTGCCCCTGTGCCTCCCACCCTGCCTTGGAGCCAGGTGATTGTGGACTGAAACCTCTATAAACTGTGAGCTAAATAAACTTTTCCTTCCTTAGTGTTGGGTATTGGGAATTTTGTCCCATTAATGGGAGAAAAGTAGCCAAGATACCTGCATACAATATAAGGAAAGAAAAGAGGGTTACTCTCTCGCTCCTTTCTTTATGTTCTTGTTGCTTTTACTCTTTCTTGCTGCCATGATCTGTTATCCCTCTGTCATGCTACCTTGCCTGTGGCCAACCGACAGGAGCAAGACAAGGATGTCCACTGTCACCACTCTGTTTCAACATACTTCTGGAAACACTAGCCAGAGAATTAGACAAGAGGGAGAAATAAAAGGAATAAAGATAAGAATGAAGAAATGAACTTATCATTAATCAGAAATAACATGATTCTCTACATGAAAGAGCCCAAAAACTCCACCAAAAGACTCCTACATTTAATAAACAAATTCAGTAGTGTAGCTGCATACATGTCAATACTAAAAAATCAATAGCACAAACAACAAACTGATTGAGACAGAAATTAAGGAAACAACATCTTTCACAATAGCACCCAAAAAGTTGAAATACTTAGGAATGAATAAAAGAAGTAAAAGATCTATACAGTAAAAATTACTGTACTCTGAAAAAATAGATTGAAGATATAAGAAAATGGAAAGATATTCCTTGCTCATGGGTAGGAAGAATCAACATTGTGAAAATGGCCATACTCCCCAAATTGTTATACAGATTTAATGCAATCCCTATCAAAATACCATTAGTAAACCTCACAGATCTAGAAAAAACATTCCAAAAATTCATCTGGAACCAGTAGAGACCCAGAATAGTAAAAGCATTTCTGGGCAACAAAGACAAGTCAGGAGGCATCATAGTCCCTGATTTGAAGTTGTACTACACAGCTACTGTCATAAAACCAGCATGGTGTTAGCAAAAAGCAGATCTGAGGATCAATGGAACAAACTAGAATATGCAAGCATAACCACAAATACACTTAGCCACCTGATCTTTGACAAAATGGCCATACATGTTCACTGGAAAATAACTCCTTTAATGAATGGTGCTGGTAAAACTGATTCTCCACATGCTGAAAACTAAACTTAGACCCATGTCAAAAAACTGAAGTCAAAGTGGATTAAAGATCTAAATATTAAAATAGAAACACTAAATCTACTGGAAGAAAAAGTAGGTAGAAATCTTGACAACATAGGTGCAGGCAGAGAGTTCATGAACAAAGCGAACTGCATGAGAAGTACTTCAGAGAATCAACACATGGAATCTCATCTTATTGAGAAGATTCAATCTCATCTATTGAAGTTTTTGCACATCAAAAGAAATCACCAACAGAGTAAAAAGAAAACTCATGAATACAGGAAAAAGTTTAGCTAACTGTCCCTCAGACAAAGAATTTATGTCTAGAACATATGAATTTTAAAAAATCAGGCCACCAAAATTCAAAGATCCAATCCAAAAATGGGCATCTGAGATGAATACACCTTTTTCTTGGATAAAGAAATAAACATGGCACATAAATACATAAAAAATGTTTAACATCATTAGTCATTTGAGAAATGCAAATTAAAACAACTCTGAGATTCCATCTCATTCCATAAAGAATGGCTATCATCAAGAAATCAACCAATAACAAATGCAAACAGAGCTGTGGGAAAAAAGGAACCTTTCTCCACAGTTGCTGGGAGTGTAGACTGGTGTAACCACTGTGGAAATCAGTCTGGAGATTCCGTAGACTGGTGTAACCACTGGAAATCAGTCTGGAGATTCCTCAGTAAAGTAGGATTAGAGGTCCCATTCAACCCACTTATTCCCCTTTTAGGTATTTTTCCAGAAGAACTGAAAACATCATACCACAGTGATATATGTCCACCCATGTTTATAGAAGCACAATTTGTAATAAGTAAGTCTTGGAAACAACCCAAATCCCCATCAATTGAGGAATAGATAAAAAAGTTGTGGTATTTTTATACAATGGAGTATTACTCAACTATAAAGAAAGATAAACTAGAGGCTTTTTAGGTAAATGGATGCAACTAGAGACCATATTGATAAGTGAAATAAATTAGACTCACATGTGTAAACATCATATTGTCTCCCTAGTGTAAGAACCTGAAAGAGTAAATGACATCTGAAAGGTACAGTAGATGTGAAAGGGAAAGAAACTGCTCAAAAGGAAAGGACAACTGGGACAAGGAAAAAGAGAAAAGAAGGAAAGAAGGAAGGGAAAAGTATGTGTATGTGTGTACACACACACACACACAGACACACACAGACACACACACACACACACACACACACAGCTAAGATAATTATATTACTAAGCTCTATTGGGTTATTGAAAGGCAGAGTTAATGAATGTTTAATTGTTTGATCAGTCTCACATGCCTAACTCTGGTTATCTGAGTAACCACTTCGAAGATAACAATATGCAATGCAGCAATCATTGTTAATTTCCTATCACCTTGTTTTGAAATTCTGTATTGTTGTGTTTATGTTGTTTTGTTTCTTTTTTTGTTTTTGTTCTTTTTGAAATAAATAAAAGAAATAAATGACAATTATGAATGAGTATCCATATTGCCACAATGCTTGCTAGAGGGCTGGGGATATAGCTCAGTGGAATAAGCGCCTGCCTAGCAGGCGCAGGGTCCTGAGTTCGATCCCCAGTACCGCAAAAAACAAAAAACAAAAAAAAAAAAACTTACAATGCTTGCTAGAAAGAGCAACAATTTTTATTTTGGCTAGTCACATCTTGATGTCCTCTTTATTAGCATTAAATAAAGTCTTTACCACTTTAATAAGAGGCAGACTGTCTATCTTCATTATTTATTCCTTTACAATGAAGTAGCCCAAAATGCAGTGGCTTAAAACAATATGATTTATTCTCTCTCATGACTTTTTTGGCTGGACTGGGCTGGACAGTTTCACTTGCAGGGGTCGGCTGTGTCACTTGGATGGGTGCACGCAGCTGGCAGCTAGGCCGTGCCAGGAAGTCCAGGTAGGGTTCTGTCTCTTGTGTTCTTGGATTAAGCATCTCAAGCCTCCTTTTTAAGGCTTCTCACCTCAGATATATCTGCTCCTTCGATTCCTCTCTACATGGCCTCTGTCTCCAGAAACATTATCTGGCCTTCTTCCAGCCTGTGTCTCTCCAGTACAATGTGCAGAACACACCTTCTGCTGTGCATTTCTTTAAATTTATTTTTCAGTTGACAAATCTTGTGTGTATTTACCATAGATATCATTTTGTTTTGAAGTATAGATACATTGTGGAGTGGCTAAATTGAGCTGATGAACATATGTATTCCCTCAAATATTGTGTTTCTGTCTCATTTTCTTAGTGTGGGTGTTGGGAGAGGGGATTTACAATCTGCCCTTAAAAATTTCAAGAACACATACATTGTTAATAATTATATCCATCATGTTGTTAGTAACCATAGTTGCCATAGTGTACAGTGGAACTCTTGAATTTATTCCTCCCATCAAACTGAAATTTTTATGGACCAACATCTGCTACCTTTTATTGATCAAAAAGAAGTAAAGGGGAGTCCAGTTGGGGAAGGGTTGGGAAATATAATCTACCTCTTCAGAGAAAGGGTAGAAGAAATTTCTGTACAGCTTCAGTGTGCTACACTATTCACGTTTAAAATTTTGGATTTGTGTACCTTAAAACAGAACACAGAAGCAAACCTCTTTCTGTAGAACAGTCCATTGTAAGGACCATATACTATTCTATGTTTCTGTAATCATATTGTGTTCCCATGGGCCTGAGGGTAGAGGGGTATGAAGAGGCAGAACTTTCTGAAGGTAACAGCGTTCCTGGCTTGCTTAGCTTTGTCTCTATAGTCTTGTTTAAGCTTTCTGATAAGAGACTTAGCTTTGCTTTTTGCCTTGTACTGTTTGTATTATTGTTCTTCTGGTGTCTTTAACAATTATTGGGAATGGAAAAGTCTTGAACTCTGTAGCTGTCTAGGTATGTCAAATTTATCCTGAAATCTGTATTACTTTCTTTTTTTACTCAATTAACATTAATTGAATGAATAAAAATATTTAATTGCTCAAGTTATAAAAATTCTCTTTCTACTTCCCCATACAAGAATTTAGCGTTCCCTGAATATGCCATCCCTAACTGAACCCCAAGTTGTTGTTTAACTTAGGATTATAAATGTACCTTACTTTTATGCATTACTGTTTATGACTTGAATTGATTTTTAAATTAAGTTTATTGGTGCAATTTAGATATACATAATGATCACATTCATCATAGGGAATTTGTACCTTCACATGACATATCTTGATTCTTCTTTTTTTCCCAGTCTCCTCCCCTTCCTTCAACCCTTCCTCGTCACCTTATTTACGAGGCTTTGTTTCTATTTTATCTTTCTTTTTTCATGTTCTTCTTTCCCCTTCTTTCCTTTCCCCCTTACCTCTCTCTAGTTCCCCTTCCCTTTTGAACAATTTCTTCCTGTTCCTCAATATCTATTATATATTTTGGTCCTTATTTACACTTTCATTTTCTCACACCAAAGAGACAATATGATATTTACACATGCATGTCCCATGTATTTCACTCACGAGTATGGTCTCATGTTGCATTCATTCACCCAGAAATGGGTCAAGTTTATCCTTCTTTATGGTTGGGTAGTACTTCACTGTATTAAAAAAATCTTCTTTATCCACTCATTTGTTGATGGGCATTCGAGTTATTTCCAAGATTTTGCTATTACAAACTGTGCTGCTATAAACATGGGTGTGCATGTATCACTGTGGTGTGATGCTTTTAATCCTCTGGGAAGATACCAAGAAGGGGAATAGCTGAGTTGAACGGGGCCTTTAATGCTGGTTTGTTGAGGAATCTCCACACTGAGTCCCACAATGGTTGTACCAGTCTATCCTCCCTGCAACAGTGGAGAAGGGTTCCTTTTTCCCCATGGCCACACCAGCATTTGTTATTGGTTGATGTTTTTATGATATCCATTCTTTCCTGAGTGAGATGAAATCTCAGCATTGTTTTAATTTGTGTCTCTTAAATGACCAGTGATGTTCAACTTTTTGCCATATATTTATTTGCCATTTTTACTCCTTCGTTTGAGAAGTGTGTATTCATCTCAGATGCCCATTTCTAGATTTGATCTTTAAATTTGGGAGGTCTCGTTTTTGTTTTTTATGTGTTCTTGATATTAACTAGTCTCTTGTCTGAAAAATCACTTGCTAAAATTTTTCCCACTCTATGGGTTGTCCTTTTACTCTGCTGGTGATTTTTTGTTGTTGTTGCTGTGCAAAAGCTTTTTAATAAGATGAGGTCCTAATTGTTCATTCTTTTTAATCTTTCCCATGTGATCAGTGTTTTCTTCTTTAAGTCTATGTACAGTTATTTGTATTCTCTTCCAGCAGATTTAGTGTTTCTGTTTTAATATTTAGCTTTTTGTTCTATTTTGATTTTAGTTTGGTGCATGGTGAGAGGCATGAGTCTAGTTTTAGTCTTTGGCATGTGGAAAGCCAGTTTTTCTTACACTATTTATTAAAAAGGCTACCTTTCCTCCAGGGAAGGTTTTTGGCCCTGTTGCCAAAGATAATATTGCTGTGTTTTTGGAGTTACTTCTGCATCTTCAAATCTGTGCCATTGACCCTCAGGTCTGAATTTTTGCTAGCCCATGCTGTTTTTATCATAGTATCTGAGTAGTATAATTTCAAATGTGGGAACAAAATGCCCCCTACCTTGTCTTTGTTGCCCAGAAGTGTTTTTGCTATTCTATGTCTCTTCTGATTCCAAATGAATTTTAGGAATTTTTTCCCTAGTTCTGTGAAGTATGCTACTGGTATTTTGATTGGGATTGCATTAAATCTATGTAACAATTTCTGGAGTCTGGCCATTTTCGCTTATGTTGGTTCTTATTCTAAAGCAACAGATATCTTCCCATTTTCCCACATCCTCTTCAATCTCCTTTTTCAGAGGAATAGCTTTCAATATAAAGACCTTTTACTTCATTTATTAGACAGATTCCTAAGTATTTAATATTTTGGATGCTATTTTAAAAGGTGTTGTTTCTCTAATTTCTCTCTCAGTGAGTTGGTTGTTTGTGTATAGGAATGCTGTTGATTTTGGAGTTGACTTTGTTATCTGTCTACACTATTGAATTTGGTTATTAAATCTAGAAGTCTTTTGGTGGAGTTTTTCAGGTCTTCTATGTAGAATAGCATATAATAAGCAAATAATGGTAATTTAACTTCCTGTTTCCTATATTTATTTATTTTTTCTTTCTCTTGTCTAATTACTCTGGCTAATGTTTCCAGAACTGTATTGAATAGGAATGGTAATAGTGGACATCCTTGTCTTGTTCCTGATTTTAGAGTGAAAGTTTTCAGTTTTTGTCCTTTTAGTGTGATATTGCCTGTTGGTTTGTCACAGGTTTTATCAGATTGAGATAAAGGCCACCTATTCCAATGTTCTGTAAGGTTTTTTTTAATTATCATGAATGGGTGTTGGATTTTGTCAGATGCTTTTTCTGCATCTATTGAGATGAGCATGTGATTTGTTTTCTTTGATTTTCTTGATATGGTTTATTACATTTATTGATTTGTATATGTTTCACCATTTCTGCATCCCTAAGATGAATCCCACGTGGTTATAATGTATAATGTTCTTGATGATGCCTGCAATCTTTTTGCCAGTATCTTACTGAGGATTTTCGCATCTGTGTTTACTAGGGAAATTGGTCTGTGGTTTTCTTTCTTGGTTGGATCCTTCTGTGGTTTTGATATCAGGGTAGTGCTTTCTTCCAGAAATGAATTTGGGAGTAGTGCTTCCCTTTCAGTTTCATTAAAAATTTTGAGAAGTATCATTGTACGGCCTCCTCTAAGTTTCTTGTAGAATTCAGCAGTGAATCCATCAGAATCTAGGCTTTTCTTTGATGGTAAGTGTTAAAATACACTTTCAGTTTCATTGACTGATATTGGCTTATTTAGAATTTTCATATGTTCTTGATTCAGTTTTGACAATTCATATGTATCTAGGGTTCTGTCCTTCTCTTCTGTATTTTCCATCTCATTAAAATACAGGTTTTTTGAAGTAGGTATTGATTATCTAGATTTATGCAGAATCTGTTGTGATTTCACTGTTTTCCTCCCTATGAGCATGAATTTGAGTCTTTTCTTCTCGTTTTATATGGTTGGCTAAGGGCTTGTCAATATTATTTAATCTTTCAAAGGACCAACTCTTCAATTCACTGATCCTTTGTATTGTTTTCTTAGTCTCAATTGCACTAGTTTCTGCTGTGATCTTTATAATTTCCTCCCTCATATAAGCTTTGTCTCTTTTAATCAGTCTTGGTTTGAAGTTCACATTGTCTGCAAGTAGAATAGGTGCTCCTGTTTTTTTCCCGATACCTGTTACATGGAGTACTATTTTTCATTGTTTGACTGTCAGTCTATGAATCTCTTTTTGAGTTAAATATGTTTCTTGTGTGTAGCATATTGTTGGATCTTGCTTCTTGATGCATTGTGGGGGACCACTTAGGCAACTGTCCTTGAAGGAGGAGCAGTTGCCTCCAGTTTGGCTGAGCCTGATCCTATTTCCATGCATCGATATGTACAGAGCTAGCTAGGACTTTTCCTTACCCCTTCAACTGGCGTTAAGCAATGCATATCGGTCTATCTGAGGTGCTGACTGCAATCTTTGGAGATGGCAGGCATGTTTCCTTGACCCCCTGTTGCTCCCTCCAGTGAGCTGAGATGAGGTGGGATCTGTGAACCAATGCTCCATGCTGTCAGCTGGGATAGAGCCTTGGGAATAGAGGCTATGACTTTCTGGGGCTTCAAGGATTACACATCAGAGCTGAAGCACAGACCCCAAAACATTAGGTGATATCTCAGTTGCATTATGTAGATGATTCTTTCTGCATATCCTTCTCTCTGCATATAGCAGAGATGATTTCAGGCCTCCTATCTAGCCCAGCTCATGGCGCTCATGATTTCCTGCCACTCTCACAGCCACTCATCCTCAAGCCACTCCCTTCTTCCCAAATGAATAAAATCTGGGTTCAGTCCTGCGTATAGGCCCTTGTTCTGGATAGCCATCATTATGGCTGGACTTAGGTCCCATTGGCTCTCCATAACCACAAATATGTCTTAGCATCTTTATTCTCATCATGGGTTGCACTGGATGTGACAGATTGGAATGGACTTATAGAATTCCAATAAATTTTCATGGGATTATGAATATAACCTTCGTGGGCTGTAAGGAGGACTGGGAAGGGCTCTCTATAATCCATTCTGCCAGTCTGTTTCTTTTAATTGGTGAATTGAGACCACTTGCATTGATGGTTATACCTGATAGGTATTGACTTATCTTTGTCACATTGTTGTCTTGTTGTTGACTCCCTTTTTGTCCCCTCTGTTTGCCTTGCCTAGTGGGTTCATTCTGCTGGGGTCCGTGCAGTTGTAGTCTTTGTTATCTCTTTCTAGAATGTCCTTCAGTACATGTTAGAGTGCTAGCTTAGTATTTATTTATTTCTTCAGATGTTGTTTGTCCTGTAAGTTTCTTATTTTTCCTCCCATTTTGAAAGATAGTTCTGTGAGGTACATTAATCTGGGTTGAATGTTGTTTTCTTTTAGGGCTTGAAATACTTCACTCCAAGCTCTTCTTGACTTGAGGACTGGTGTTGAGAAGTCTTCCATGATTTTGCTATATAATTGCAGGTCTTGCTGCTATAGCTCCTATAGTTGCAGGGTGGTGGTGAGGGGCAGGTGCTGTCGCTGCTGCAGATATGGCCCAAAACTGCTAAGTCCCCCTTCAATCTCTTCTCCAGCAGGATGAGGGCTGATGTCCCACTAGTTGCAGGGACCCAAGGCTGGTTAAATTCCATGCATCCACTACCCTATCTTAAGCCACTGGTCACAGAGCAGAAAGGGTCATGATGTTCCACCACTACTTTCACCACCTCTGCTGTAGTCCCTAACCTTGTCATGATGGAGCAGGTTCCTGGTCACTCGCCCCTGTGTGTGTCAGTGAAATTTGCTGCCAGGCTGTGGCATCCTGTGTAAATGAAGGCAAAAGGGACTATGGGCCTCATATCCTAAATCTATTCTGTGTGTCTTGATTTAGTCACACTTTTGCAGTCCATCAGTTCTTTGGAACCTTCCAAGAATGGTGATTCGTGCTCCGCGTGCAGGCAGAAATTCCAACCACAGCCTTATGAGCCGGTTTGCCTTTTTATAAAATCCTACATCTGTGTTTTGTTTATGTACAAGTCTCTTATTTCAGATAGAGTTGGGCCTCAGGATGTATGTCCCTCCCTTTCTTCTAATTACCTGTGTTTTTACTTGATTTTCTGAGTAGCTTCAACATGGCTCCTCCCCTGTTCAGTCATGTTGCCTCTTTGAATTGATTTTTTGTTTGCCTTTTTCAGAAAGAGCCTTGCTATGCAGTCCAGTCAGGGCTTAAACTCACTATGTGGCTCAGGGTGGCCTTGAACCAGCAGTAATCCTACCTCAGCCACTCAAGTGCTGGGATTACAGACACATATTCCCATGTCCAGCTCAGTTGAACCATTTTTTCCCAGAATAGTGCTAGGATTTCTCATTGAACTCTGTGATCATATGTATAATAGTACATTTTACATTGCCTTCAAACATTGTTAATATTTTTACATGTGATGTATTCTGGTGAGGTTTTTCTAATTTTGTTGTTGTTGGTGTTGGTTGAATATACCTTAAGAAGGATGTACTTTTTTTATAAAGAAGAAAGTATGATACATTCTTTGAATCCTTCGATGACTGGGAGTTTAGGCACAAGCACATCATCCAGATATTTTATGAAATGTTTATTTTTTGAGCTTCTTATATTTTAAAATCACATTGCTGCCACAGTTTTTTTTCTATAAATATGGAAAAAAAATTGGAGCAACCTGCTTAGTAATTGTACAACCTTGCCCTATTCTTGAATATGTTTTTAAAACTCTATTTGTTTAGAAGTATTATATTTTTTTCTAAATTTGCATGGATCTCAATGAATCTCTCTGAGTTGTGAATTCTTTTCAGGAAAGTTTTCTTCTTCTATTGTGTCTTTGAGTATTGCTTCAGTTGTTATAGCTCTGGGTTCTAAATTTGAAAATCAGGCTAAGTCTGATCTCAAATATTTTTTATATTTTTTCTCCTGTCTTTTACCCCTCTAGATTTTAAACTCTGCTTCCCAGAGAGTCTTTGAAGTGCAGTATATACTCTACAATATAGTCTTAAATTTGGAAATTATTTATGGTGTTTATATCTGACATCAAGGTGAATTTACATTTTTCCATCATACTCTTCTTTGCATTAGTTTCTTGTTTTAGCTATTTTTGCATCTCTGTATTTATCTCAGCTTGATTCTTGCCATGGCTGTCTGCTCTTCTGTCAAAGAGACTTTTTGAATCCTTTCAGAAAAATAAGCATACATCTTCTGATATTTTGAACAGTATATTGTAAGGTAAGTCTTCCTCTGAAACTTTGGGACAATGTCCTGAACTTTCCCCTAGTGGCAATACTGATGTATTTGTACCTTCTTCTCCACAAATGTGAGATGTCAAATTATTTAAAATGCTGCAAAAGAAAATCACCTAGAAGCAGAAAGAGATAAAACCATGGAAATGATTTTAAATTGAGCTAGGTGTAAAACAAATATGAAGACTTGAAGTCCCATGCTCTTTGGGGATTTTCTTTAGACAGGGTTTGGCTGTGTAGTCAGGCTGACCTTGAACTAATGGCAATCCTTCTGCCTTAGCCTTCCTTCCAAGTGCTGGAATTACAGGTATATGCCACACACCATGCCTGGCTCCTCATTATTAGTGGATACCTATTAGTGAGCAGCCAATAGCAATATACTAGTTAGAGTATATGGGAAAATGAACAATTGTTCTGGAGATGCTCAGTCCTTCCATATACTGAGTACAGGGAGATCCTTTACACATGGGATTTTCTGAACTATCATGACCTGAGCAAGACACATGGCCAGTGGCTGATGACATAAGTAAGCAACCTTACCTCAAAGGCAACTCGTGTCCATAGATACTTAGAGGATATGGGTTCATTCACTTTCTTTGAGTTATACTCTGTAAACTTCACCTTTTTTAGCTCTTGCTGAATATTGGGCAGCTATGATTTGGAAATTATTCTCCTTGGGAATTACGTGAATGTCTTGGTTACTTTCTGCTCCCAGGGCACAACACCTGGCACCCACAACTCAAAGGCAGAGAGGCTTATTTTGGCTGATGTTTTCAGCCCAGGGCCAGCTGGCTCCAAGGAGAGAAAGGCTTGGTAAAAGGGCCCGGGGGGGAAAGAAACCTGCTCAGGTCATGGCAGCTAAGAAGCAGACAGGGAAGGGCAGGTCCAGGCAGGACCATACACCCTTCCAGTCCACTACTCCAATGACCTGCCTCTAACCAAGCCACACCTCTAACAGCAAGTCAGCTGTGGCAACCCATAATCCAATCACCTTTCACAAGCTCCCAGTATGGGTGCAGGAGGCTATGTGGGGGCACCCCAGATCTAAACACTAACAATTAATCTGATTGTTTTCTGCTCTCTGTTAAATCTGGATTTACACCTTAACAGAAAGTCAACCCAGAAATAGGGTTGGCTCTCCCTTGTAAAATGACTGGAACCTAGCAGAAACAGTGTGTTTGAAAAAAGGCACATAGAGCTATGCTACTTTTCCAGAGAGGACTGCCTAGGAGTGAAAGCATTACTCACAGGCAACATAGAACTTCTTAAAAAAATAATTTACATCTACTTAATTCACAGACAGATGGGAACTAAGCCCTAAAAATTCTATTTCTAGGCCATGAGTGCAACTTATCAAGAAAGTCTTGAAGGTGTGCGTACTCAGCTACACCAGAGTAGCCATGACAGCATCTCACAGAAGTATTCAGAATGCTTTGCTTTGAGTAATGCCACTTCCTGCAAACAACTAAGTAAGTAAAAAACAATTGACTAGGTTGTTCAGTACGCATAAGTTAAAACTTGCAGATATTATAAATTTTTGTCTGTAAATTAATTGATAGGCTTTTGGATAAATCATGAGGTAGAACAATCAAGAGTCCATCCTGAACATATATTGATCATGACAATAAGACTGTATCTTTTGCATTTTTGGAAATTCTTTTTTTTTTCTTTTTGCCTGTAGTATTGCCTGAAATATTCTTTCCAAAGAATATTACTTTAGATAACAACCAAAGAGGAGACAACTCAAACCTTTGTAAGTGCTACATGGCTTTTTCCCATCTTAGAATCCTCCTGTGAAGTGGGGGAGTAAACTGACAATAAACTGAAAACGCAGAAATATTACCAAAAAACTGTTGGTTGGCTCATCAGTCTCTACTATTTGAAAACTTTCTAAATTGTGTGTTCCTAGATACATTTTCTGAGCTGGGGAAGATTCCAAGATCATTTGTGAAACAGTTTTTTTTGCTCCAAAACTGGCAGGAAATGTGTGTTTGTCAATGAGCAGAACTATCTCTCCCAGGGTAACCCTGCTTGGGACAGGTCAGCAGGGTTAGGAAACTATCCTGTCTTCTTTCCCTACACCTAGAAATAGATAGGTAGCTGGACAGACTAGATAATTACACAGAAAAGACAAAATGAGTTTCATTGTGATGTGCGAAGGTAAAAAGAAATCCTAAAGGTCGTTGTCACCCAAAGGGGCTGTGGCAATGGGGCTGGGCTTACAAAGATGGAACGAGGACAGGCAGCTTCCCCAAGTCTCCAGAGCTACAGTAAACAGGCAGCTTCCCCCAAACAGGAGCACAAGCCACTTCTCCAACGGGGCCCTCGGTCGTCACCAGCAGGAAATCCTTGACTATATATTATCACGATGACTCCAGTACAGCTGTGCTCATAATAAACATGAACACTATTCACCCCACCACCGTCTCCAGCCAGCACAGTGTGTGTGTGTTAAGGAATACTATAGTCAGCAAATTTTTCATGTTTTTTTTTCAAGTGTCAGTGCAAAATATGGTAAACGGCATCCAAATGCAATCCAATTATCCCTCTGCCTTTCCAAAGGAAAGATTGTTCTGGTGTGAACCTGACCCTTGTGACAAATCAGAATGAAATGGCGCACTTTAAGGAAAATGTTCTTGGCTGGAAACACATAAGCCTGCAAGTACGGAGTGCTGGAGGGGCTGATGAAGGCTGCAGCCCTGTAACTGTTCCTGTGGAGTCTTAAGGGTGTTTTTCAACACTATGAATGTCACTGCTGTTATGTGACAAGATGACAAATATTATCCAATGAACCACAACACATAAAAAGGAAAAATAACGTTTTCTCACCTTGGGAGAGCTTGAAAGGTCCATCTAGCTGCAGATGCCGCTTACATAATTTTTGCCAAGAAAGTTTCAACCCGGAGATGGGTTCAGAAGAGGAGAATTTTAACAAAGAAGGAGAGCAATGTAAAATGAGAATTTAGCAAGAAGCCAGTCTGGGGGAGCCCAGATGAGCTTGGAGGAAATATTCTAAATAATTTCTAAAAAAGGCTCCTTTCATCCCCCTTATGACATCTGCATTGGAATACATGAACAGATGCAAATATTTTTTTCACAGTCCAAGCAGAATCCCTCAAAATACAAAGTGAGTATGAGCGCTGACACACAGCAGTCTCCAAACATCTGGCTCTTGCTCTTGACTTTACCTGCTTGTCACTCACAAACAGATAATTTTTAATTTTTTCTCCAGGCTGCAACTGGATAAAAGTCTGGTCGTTTGTGTGTTCGATAACCGTTTTGTAAATCAGCTGCGCTTACCGGGCAGGCGGGCACAGCAGAGCTGGGGCCGGTCCATTGCGTAGGCTTCTCTGAGCTGGGTCATTTTTCACAGCCTGATCAAACAAATATCCAGAGGGCTGTTTTCTCCTGCACTGTGTAAGTTCAACAACTGTCAGGGGAATTGTAGCAAAACCAGCTAAGCAGGTGATTTTTTTTCTTTGATGTCCCCACAGGGGCTAATATTCGATGTTTATGGACCTCAGAATAAATTTGGAGGGGGGCAGGGCTTGTGAAATTGCATTCTGAGAAGCAGTACTACAATAAGGACCGATAAAAAACTACAGTGTGTAGCTGGGCACATGTTTGTAGTCCCAACACTCAGGAGGCTGAGGGAGGAGGATAACTATGAGTTCAAGGCCATCCTGGACTACATAGCAAGACCTTGTCTCAAAAAAACAACAAAAAACCCAGTATGTACTTGAATAAAAAAATTGCGGGAAAGGACAAATTACCACTAGTCCCCCTCAAGATACTCTCCCTCACTGCACGCACTTACTCCAAATTGTTCTCGTCACTTTCTGAAGTTCCCGAAGTCCTCTTTCATGGTCATGAAGTGAGGTAAAAAACATGGCGAAAGCTGCCAAGAGCCGTCAAATAGGAAGGTAGGTTTGTGGAAACATTTCAGTGTGTCCTCGTCCACCTTACTCATCGGCTCTGCCACTGTGAGACTTGTGGCTCTTCTCGAAAGTCAAATGATCATAAAAGTAAACATTTTGAATCAGTTGGGGATATCGATGGCACAGCTAAAGACACTCACAAGAGAAGACTACCAGAACTGCTTCAGAAAATGGCAAGAACTATGAGATAACTATGAGATAAGTGTGTTTGAAGGGCATTTGGAGGGGGATTAATGGCAATATTTCCTTTACTATAATAACATTTTTGAAAGTTATATCTTCACTGTATTTTGATCATACCTTGTTTTTATGTTAAGGAGCTGTGATTTTAAAACACCCCACTTCAGTCCCAGCTTAACCTCCATCTCTGATGATCATTTACAGCAGAATCCCTTTATTTTTGCAGAATGGTTAGATCTTGGCTACTTGCAGGGACAGGGGATTGACACTGAGCTCTGAGGGCCCTATTTTGTGATTCCATGAGTGAAGTTCTTCGAAAGGGTAAGGACAGAAGTTCACATTCCTGAGCACAAGGTTTTGCCTATGTAATTACAGAAGATTTGTTTGTCTTCAGAAGTTCCTCCATATAGAGGTCTGACATTGTTGGCTCTGTAGTGCTTACTGCTTCTTCGTGATAAGTTATTAAATGTTAAAAAATAGTTTGGGATTTCAAGGCTAAAAATAAAAGACCCAGAGAAGTACTAATTAAGTGCACAGGCTCTTGTTCATGCTGTCGGGTTCATATCCCACATCCTGCTGTCATCTATTAGTTCTTTGACCTTGGACAAGTTCCTTAGCCTCTCTGAGACGCAAAACCTTAGTGTTTGCAGCAGTAAGAGGGGCATGATAACAGCTCTGTCTCAGAGGCCTGGTGACAACTGAATTAACTCATGGACAGCCTCAGCATTGCTTGTTATGCAGTGCTCATTCAGTGAAGGGTAACCACCATGTTGGGGTGTGTGACACAAATCACTTCTGGGAATGTGGTGATCTCTGAAGGAGTGCTTCATTCATGTGAATTAAATAGAACCAACGTGACTAAGTGTCTGATTATCCAATTTCCTCTTGCTCCCCTTCTTCCTTCACCACTGCATCCTTCTGAAAACAGCAGTGTGGGATGATTCCACTAGAGGGTAGATGGAGGTAGAGGGAGAAGCTCGTGAGCTCCCTGTGGAGATAGTATGGAGCACAAATAAAAACAGAGGCACCACTGGCTCACTGAATGCTTAGTAGGGGGATTGGTGTAGGTGAACAATTGAAATACATTTTTATATTAAGACATTCATTACTGTGATTGTTTTGGCTGTAATTAGTATGGACCATCAAGCAGTGAACTTAGTCCTCCAGGCATCTTTTCAGACAGGCAGTCATGTTTCTACATCCAACTCTCTCTCTCTCCACACATGCACACGCATGTGCATGTGCGTGTGCACACAAGTGTGGAGTTTCCTTCTCTTGTTAGTCCCCTTATATTTCCAGTAAATTCTGATTCTGCACGACATGGCAGCCAGAAGGACACAGTTGCTAGATAAGTGTTTGAGGCACTGACAGCCCCTGGACTCAAACACTGATTTGCTGGTGTCCTGCCAGTAGAGACGATGTCCATGGCATTCATGATGGAAAAATTTTCAAAGAAGGGGTTGGTTAAAAATAAGCATTTTAGTAAAAAACGAAATGAAACACTTGTTGTTCCTCTGTCACTGCCCAAGACAGAAAGATGTGGAGTCAGTTTAGTGAGTTTCAATTGTACCTGACTCTGGAAGGAATAATATACTCAGGTCTCTTTAGATGCATATTGAATAGGGAGTTATCTTGAGGGCTGCAGTTTTGCAGATTACAACCTGATCAGACTTCCAAACACAAGCTATTGCCTTAAAACAAGAGAAGTAAATTCCTGTGTCTCAGAGGACAGGTAGCTTGACTTCCAACATCATTTCTGAAATATACGTGGGAGATTCCTGTTTCCTTACTTTTTGGGTGGAGCTTGCTGCAGGCAGAGATGCAAGAAGGACACAGCTGTATTGATAAGGCATCTTGGCAGCTGCCTTCACAGTGCAGGGAGACATCAGGGGTATAAGGAAGGCCCTGTCCCCTGTATCTCCAACATGCCTCAGATGCCAGCACACACCTTGCATTGTAAAGGCATTTTCTTTCTTTGGAGTCCTATGTTAGTTACCTTTTTTCACTGCTGAGACAAAATACCCAACAACCAAAGTTAAGGAAGGAAAGGTGTATTTAGCTCCCAGTTTGTGGGCTGGGATATAGCTCAGTGGCACAAGTGCCTGCCTTGTAAGCATAAGGTCCTGAGTTCGATTCCTGATGCCAGAAAAAAAGTAGGCAAGAAAGAAAGGCTTTAGCTCACAGTTTGTAGATATGTCAGTACATATCAGCTGGCCCCTAAAATCCTGTTGCTCTACACCACCAGCTGGTGGTGTGGCAGGAGGGCAGCTGTTCATGGAAGCCGGGGTGGCAGAAGACAGCAAGAGCGAGGAGAGGAGAGTAAACCTCTTTTCCATCCCTTGTATTGTGTGCAGGCTACCCGCCCTAGGGTGGGTATAGCATTCAGGCTGCCAAACCCAGCACTGGACACCAAACCTCACACAAACTCTCGATTTAGCCACCTCTGAAAAGCCTGACCCCATGACTTCATGAGGGGGACATCCAGACATAAAACCAGAACAGAGTGCCCACTTTGGTGGGGAGGAATTCAAGTCCCTGAGGTGCAGAGTGGCTGAGAAGTGACAGTGCACACAAATGTCTCTCAGACTGCATGTAAAATCCTATCATCGGCTGCTGCTAGGAGGGAGAGGAATGCTAGGAGTGAATCAGTGTGTGTGTGTGTGTGTGTGTGTGTGTGTGTGTGTGTGTGTATAGAGGAGACATTGCCTGAGAGGGAAGGAAGACCAAGGAACAAAGGTCCTCCTACCCTGAGGAAAAAAACCTAAAGTACGAGTTGGAGTTATTTAGGTAAACGGGTGTAGAGGAACAGGATTTCAGGGAGAGGGGACAGCGCGGTAGTCTTTCCTTATCCCTCAGGGACACATACCAAGACCCCCAGTGCATGCCCAAAACCGCAGACAGTACAGACTCCAATACATACATACCTAAGATACAGTTCAATCAACAAATTAGGCACAGTAAGTGATTAAATACAATGAAACAGAACAATTGTGATAACATATTGTGATAAAAGCTGTGTGAATGTGGCCTCTCAAACTCTCCTATAGTTGTCACCCTTCCTGTGATGAAGCGAGCTGAATGACACAGGTGTCGCTAGGCTGTGTCTCACGCACTGTAGACCACCACATAAGGTTACTTTAACACAAGTACTGAAACACCACGTAAGTCGGTCTGAACTCAGAGGTAGCTACCAAGTGACTAACGTGTGCGTCATACATTCTGATCAGTACAATGGGATTATTCACATCCCAGGCAGGTAGAGGTAGAACAGCAAGAGTTCATCACGCTACTCAAAATGGTGCTCCATTTAAAACCTAGAAATTGCTTATGTCTGGGATGTTCCGGGAAACATCTTTGGACTGTAGTTGACTGTTGGTAACTGCAAGTATGCCAAGCAAAACCTCCTGAGGGACTGCTGATGTCCACGCACACACCTTGTGGCAGGGGGAGCATGGCCTATTAGAATTTTTTTTTTTGGCTTTTAATAACTGGTAATGTCATAAAACAGGACAGTTTCTTATTTTTTTATGCTGAAGACGTCACACAGTACTGAGTGTTCCCGGAGAGCGGGTGAGACAGGGTTGTCAGATGGGGCTCTTCAGGCTTGCAGTCGCACATTCACGTCAGTCAGGTGTGACTCAATGGTGTTCAGAAGCTATGGGGTGGGGGCGCTTTGGTCACATGTTTCCTCATCACCTTGTTTTGTTTTGTCTAAATAGAGAATCAAAGGACGCTCTTGATATGGAAAGTGTGTGAAGGGAATCTAAATTGGCTAAATGTCAGATACATCCATGTTTATGTCTTTTTACATCTCATTGCTGATAAAGCTAGCGCTCCTCTATTAGTAAGATGTGTGTGTGGTGTAAGCATACACGTGTGCGTGCAAGAAAATTCCAAGGCAAGGAGACTGTGGAGGTCCACTGCCTTCTTGCTGCTGGTACCATTGACAAGGGCAGGGAAACCTCTGACCTAGAAAATGCAAATTTCATTCCAGGCACTCCCTCTTCCCTTCCTCCCTCCTTTCCTCTCCTTTCCCTCATTAAACAAGCCATTCACATGAACACTGGACGGTCCTAATTCTGTTAACATTTTGGTTTATACACTGTGTGGTATTTTTTCTCCCTAACAATGTGTGTGTGTGTCTTTAGAATTTCTAATACACTCATATTATTGAGTGATTGACATGTTCATTTTTAATAGAAAAATCCATTCCCATTTACAATAGAAATTAATCTGGAGGCAACTGGAGACGGAAGTCACAGCCTCCATCACGAGATGAATGTTTTCCTGTAAAACCCAAATTCCACAACATACAATTCTAGCTTCCAATTTTCAACATAATTATTTCCTTTCAAACTGTCAGTAATTTTAGGTGACACTGAGGATATATGAAAAGTACATCATGAGGCATTACATTAAAATAAAAAATCTACATTACGAGGAAGTAAACCAACATCCTTAGGCTTTTCATAACCAAAAAGATTTCTGCAAATATGAAGTGGCTATTTCTCTCCCATGTCTCTGAAGGCAAGGGAGGTCCTGGTCGTGCTGACCCTTTTTATGTCAGAAAACAGTGTGAGATGTGTTCGTTTCCTAGGGTGGCCATAATAAATGATCACAAACTGAGTAGCTTAAAGCAATAGGAGTGTATTCTTTCATGGTTCAGGAGGCCTGAAGTCTCAATGTGTCTGTAGGTTTGGTTCCTTCTGCAAGCTGGAGGGAGAATCTGTCCCAAGCTTTTCTCTGGCTTTTGGTGGTTGCTCGCATTCACAGGCTGACTATCCTTCACATACAGTTGCATCACTTCAGGCTCTGTCCCCACTGTCCCTTGACCTCCCATGGGCGTGTCTTCTGTCTCTGTACCCAAATCTCCGTCTTTTTCTCTTAGGAAGACCCCACTTGTTGGATTTAGGGCCTACCCTCCTTACCGTCTACAACTTCATCTTGATTCCATCTGTAACCTACTTCTGAATGGCGTCACCCTCACAAGTACTGGAGAAGAAAACTGGAACATATCTTTTCTGGGGACAACAATTCAACTCCAGACACTGTACAGTACATAATCCAGAACATAATAGTTTATCTTATTCATTACCAGAATCATTATGGGAAAATTAAAACTTCAAAGGAGTTTTATTTTCGTTAACGATGCAAGAATTCTATCTACAGTGCCCCACTTCATACCAAAAATCCTGTAAAGTACATCGAACAGAACAAAAACATGAAAGCAAATCATTTAACACACGAGAGACCCCAAACCAACATCAAATTAAATGCTGACAAGAGAAGGGGAAGAGCAGATTTATGAGTCTCACGATGCTGTCTTCATCATAAATTTAAGGGTTATATTAATCTACTAACTTAAGAATGAAAAATACAAGTAAGCATATCTTATAATAAGTGAGCTTTTCCTTAGGATAAGAAATACTACTGTTTAGATAAAAGCAAAGCAAAACCAACATGGGAGTTATTTGTTAATTTTAACAATTGAATGGAGTTTGTTTACAAAGTAAAATATGAAAAAATTCTGCTTCATTTTCATAGGATGTTTTAGCTTAAAGTCTATTTTTTTTTTCTGAGACTTTAGGACAGTGTGACTTATAAATCCAAGAAACTATAGTCAAATTTATCTTAATGGTTACTGAATTTCTCACATGGGGTTATTGTTTTTCTGTAAAATGTCTTTAGAAATTAAATTTTTCCTATAAAACAGAATCTATAACATGAATTCTATTTGTCTATAGGTTTAGATCGTTCGAGGTGACTCGCTGTGTTGTGATATCTGTCGTCATGAACGGGGTGACACAGTAGGAGAGGGAGGGTCTGCCTCATCATTAGAAGATCAGCTCCTACTGGTTTTGCTTCTTCAGCTTCCAACCTGTGAGCTATCATAAAACCGTGTGCTTTTATCTACCCAGTGTAGATCCCGTTGCCATTACAGAAGCCTTCGTTCTCTCTCTTGAATCATTTCAACTAAAAACTAATCAGCAGTTTGAATCTGGACTCTTGAGGTAGAGAAGTAAGGGAATGGGGGAATCATACAGACACATGGCTCTGTGAACCAGAATCACGGTGTCCGGCCTCAGGCGGGACTTATGTTCCCAGGCAATGCCTGGGACGGACCTGTACCAGAGCGCTCCACGCTATGCTGCTGAGTCAGGAGGTGCCCCTCCTCCCCCAGCCCAGACTTTCCCCAGGATCTACACTGAACTTTACAGGGCTCTTTCTCTAATTCAGCTAATTTAAAAATGGCCAAAAAGACTTAAGAACCATACTTACTGATTTGTCTTTATAACAGTAAATTATTTAATTATTATTACAAAATATTCTATTTGTGGGGAGCATTGTAACAATACAGAGAAAAAATAGCTGGCAAATTCTGTCACCAGTATGACACAGCAGAATAACAATTCTCTCTTTGTCTTGTTGTCATAAAGTACAAATTAAAATGAAACTCAGAAAGGCTGGACTAGGCAGCTGTAACTTAAGAATAGCTGTTTGTTGCTGCTTGAGGGTGGTCCGTGGTGCAGACTCTGAAGTCTGTTTGGGGCCTTACCATTATTTATCCTCAACAACAGAGACATTTGCTGAAGAGAGTGGGTGCAGTGGAACTGTTTAAACGTAGACACGCTGGGTTCCTTTCCTTTCACTGATGGGAAACGGAAAAATTACATTCTGCTGCTGGCAGTTGAACTTTCATGGTTGTCCCTCTCATAAATCATTAATAATTTTTTGTTGGATTACATAATTTATAGTATCAGTTTTGAATGCATAATGTAATACTGTATACTGAAGGGTAGTTAGTCTTTCTTCAAATAGGTTACCGAAAATGAAATAAATACCTAGATTAAATTTCCATACTAGGGAGAGAAAAATGGAATAATTTGCTGACTTGCAAAAATATGTAATAGATGTTGTAGAGATAATCTAAGTTCTAAAATATTACCTCATTGTTCTGGTCACCTCACATCATTTCATTGTTAAGCAATTCCTAAGAAAAATCCTGCTGCAATAATTGAACAAAAGTGATTTTTTTAAACAAAAAGAGCTGATAAATTAAATAATAATCAAATGAAGCAAAATTAGCTTGGAGACCTATAGGATAATATTAAAAAGTGACCAAGTTATTTAAATGTCTCTGATTTTGTGAATGAGAGGGTTAAAGAACCCTTGTATTATAAACAAGAGCTAGAGAAATGTTTATTTTTATATTTAGCCCTGTATTTTATTCTAAGAAGAAAATTACTGTAGATTTTTATATTTCTAGAACTGGTTTGTATTCTCAGAGTTTGTATTTATAGTTTTCTCTGGTTGTAAAAAATACAGTTCATGTTTCATGTTAAAAGGTGTCTACTAAAATGACTATTTTTCTGCACTACCATCTGCTCCTTGCTAGTGTCTACTGTAAATCAATAATATCATGTAGTCCTTTTCCTTTTGCTATTATTATCATATTTTTCATGGACCCAAACCTCTTATTTTACTAAGCTTTTGTCTTCCTGAGAAACTATCAAACTTCATCTGTGGGGTTGGCCCGAGACCCTGGGGGAATCCCAAATAGAATTTTAATTTTCTCTGGGCTTTGGGCACCATTTGTTGTTTATTCTGAAATGGTATTATTTTCATTAGGATAATAGAATTATCTTCATCAGGATAGGTGATGTCTTCCTTAGTATAACCTCACTTTTTTCTCACTGGAAAGGAAGGAACACGGGATTAAAAGAGAACTGTGGAAACATTAACCTAAGCATGTACAGTGGTGAAACTAAAGAATGAGAACTAATGACTGATAGGCATTTTAAAGATAAATACACTGAGTATTCCAGTCATTAGGGGTATCTGATTTGTGAAAGTGACATGTTTTGATGTATATAAATCAACTGCTTCATAAAATTCTTCTTTTGAATCACTTATTCTTTTGAGTATTTTTACTATGCACATATTCTGATTTTTAAGATGCATTTATTTGACATAAATGTTTTAATACTTCCGTTTATTCGTGATGCTCTCAAACAGAATAGTTTTGTCTAACTTGACTGATTTAATGTGAATTGTGACAGCAATGCATCATTAATTATTTGGAATTTAGCGCTTTTCCTGATTCTAAAGTGTAAATAATCCCCTTATCACCATAGTAATAAGTACTGTTTAAGATAGAACCGTAGGGGAAAGAATGAAGTTTTGAATTCATCTAAATTTTTTATTCCCTTCCTATGTAGCAGGTTGACTTTCAAAAGTTTAGTAATCTGCAGATGTTTGTCCATATGTACAAAATTCACTACATTTTGAAATGTAGAAATTCTCTGCTAAAATGATTAAAATATTTCCTAGCACCCCCTTACCCCATCTTGTTTAGGTTGTACACAAAAAGGGCTTATACAACTTGAGCCAGAGAAATCATCCGTAACCTTGATAAGCTGCGTAATGTTAATGCTGTTTTGATAGGGAAAACCACAAGTCATGCAAATAGCAGGCACCACTCTCCAGTACAGGTGTGTAATAAGCACGTGTAATTAAGCCAGAGATACATAATGGTTTGTTGTTAGATACGCATTTACAACAGCTGACTACACTCCTAATGTGTGGCTCATGAGTTAGGTAATTTTCTTATGTCTCCACTCTGAACAGAATGTTCCTCATGGATTCAGACACAAAATGATTCTGCTTTTCTCATACAGTAGATTCCCACTGCTGCATGTAATTTAATGTCTTTGCCATATCAGCATTACCTAAAGATGATTAAAAAGAGCATGTAAATTCACAAACAAGTCATTTTATTCTTCAACTTAAATAATTTAGCAATGCCCCCCAAAAAGGAAAGTTATCAAATTGTAAGGCTTTCGACATGGTTTCCATCTTAGTGAAATATATCAACCGTGCATTTAATCACTGTTATGCATAAAATATGGTTTATGGCTCTGCTCTATATATCAAATAAACTTCTTTGTATATTATGAATCTAAGTCTTTTAAATGGCATAAAGCAAATATGAAAAACACTAGTTTTTAAAAATCAGTATAGAAATAGGCAGCAATGAAAAAATTATTTTTGGCTATTTTAAATTCTATATTTCCATCTGTATTTTTAAAAAATAATTCACAAAACACTCTCATCTTGTACAGCTTTGGATTTTAAATTGGGCTAACCAATGAGAAGAATGATGGCTCTGTATATATAGTGTATGAATTTCTTTATTTTAAATTCTTCTAATCCTTGCCTTCCTGCCACCAAAATGCTGTGAAGTATCATGATTCTACAAGACATATGATCACATACACACAACTGGGATGATGCTTCTAGAAGAGTTTGTCTGCTCAGGTTGATAATGTGAAGAAAAATAGATAATGTAAATTTGTTTTTTTAACATATTATCCTATACATGTATTGAACTATACATATATAGTTCATGGTAAAAGTGGTCAGGATAATATCTGAGCTCAATAGCATTTTCCCATAAATTACTGTGTAGACACCATTAATCATTGCATTCAAGTGCGATGCATCCTCTGTTTAATTCAGCTGGTTCTGATTTACACATTATTTCAAAGAATGCCAAGGAGACAGAATTGAAAAGTTTTACTTTCCACATTAGCTATACAGCTCATCCCTCTGTAGTCATATCTAAGGACAGGAACTAAATAATCAACTTCATTCATTCATTACTTTTAAAGTTGTTTGCAACAAATTTTAGGCAAATGCTTTCTTTTAAGTGAATTGCTAGCGTGAACATTAAGCGATGGAATTCAGTCCTAGCATAGTTAAAGCTATTCTTGCTGTTACAGTTTACTTCAAAGTGGAATAAATTAGTCTTTTCCAGCTCTATCTTCTTTTTTATGACCTTGAATATTGTGATTGTGTGAGTGTGAATATGTGAAGGAGCTGGAGGAGGTAGTGCTGTGTGTCCCCAATCTATGTTAATGTTTTATTAATATAAAAGACTTGAGTGAAATTTCTTTTCTCAAAAAGAGAAGTTAGAGAACTCCCATCACTGTGTAATGCCATCTTCTTCCTGTTCCCAACCTCTCCTCCCTTCCTCTGCCTTTCAATGGCCAGGAGTACAGTGCATCTGGTTGCTGCTTCCTTCTCTTTTCTCAAAGGCCACTCGGAGTCTCATGGCCCCAGTCTCTCTTTTCCTTATCTGTGTGTTCAACTTTCCTGTTACTGAAAGACTCTTCCCATTAAAGATGCTTTTATCTCATTAAAATTATAAGAGCCGACTCAGATTCTGAAGTTCTTGCCATGTCTTACCTTTTTCTTTTCCTTCAGCATTCCCTACACAGATTCTACCTCTTCACATACCAACTATGTTTTGGCAAACTCTCATCTAAATTCAGTGCTCTTGCTACAAGTCCCCACCTGTTACTCTAATAGACCATTTTCAATCCTCTTCTGATGTCTTTCAACTCTCTAAAGAGTGGACCATTATCTCTTCCCAAGGTGAGAGTCCAAGGATATAGATAAACTCAGGAGTACGGTTATTATCACAGGGAAGATAACTGATTGAATGGTAGGGCAACGGAGATGAGGGAGGAGAAAAAATGAACTGATCAAAAGGGCCATCATCTGTGTAACCTGAGTAACAAAGATGAAGGTAACATTATGTAGGACAGCATCCAGAGCTAATTCCCTTCTATGTTCTCTATAATTCTGTATTTCCTCAGTCGTTTTTGTATTAGCAGAAATGAAGATAACTTTATATTATAC
>PVLD010009725.1:0-75157 GCA_004027595.1 Dinomys branickii | reverse complement strand
TTTAATAAATGGTGCTGGAAAAACTGGCTTGCCTCTTGCCGAAAACTGAAAATAGACCCCAGTCTATCACCATGCACCAAACTCAGGTCAAAATGGATCATAGACCTCAACATTAAAACAGAAACTCTAAACCTATTGGAAGAGAAAGTAGGTAAAAATCTTGAAGACATAGGAGTAGGCAGAGAGTTCATGAACAAAATTGAAACTGCAAGGGAAACACTTCAAAGAATCAATAATTGGGACCTCATCCTACTGAAAAGTTTTTGTACATCTAAAGAAATCACCAGCAAAGTAAAAAGAAAACCCACAAATTAGGAAAAAATCCTAGCTGGCTGTCCCTCAGACAAAGGTCTTCTATCTAGAACATACAAAGAATTAAAAAACATGTACCTGTCCAAATTCAGAGACCCAATCTAGAAATGGGCGTCTGAGATGAGTACACAATTCTGAGACAAAGAAATACAAATGGCAAATAAATATATGAGAAAATGTTCCACGTCCTTAGTCATTCGAGAAATGCAAATAAAAACAACATCGAGATTTCATCTCACCCAAGCAAGACTGGCCAGTATAAAAAAGTCATCCAATAACAGATGCTGGCGAGGTTGTGGAGAAATAGGGACTCTATTACACTGCTGGTGGGAATGCAGACTGGTGCAACCACTGTGGAGAGTTGTTTGGAGATTTTTCAGCAATCTAGGTCTAGAGGTTCCATTCAAATGAGCTATTCCTCTTCTGGGTATTTTCCCAGAAGATCTGAAAACATCATATCACTCTGATGTATGTGCACCCATGTTTATAGCAGCACAATGTGTAATAGCTAAAATGTGGAAGCAACCCAAGTGTCCATCCACAGAAGACTGGATTAAAAAATTGTGGCATTTTTATATAGTGGAATATTACTCAGCTATAAAGAAAGACAGTCTTGGGAACTTTGTAGGGAAGTGGTCAAAACTGGAGTCCATACTCATAAGTGAAATAAATCAGCGATACATGTGCAGGCAACGCATTGTGTCACTGGTGTAAGAAGCCGAGCGTGGGAATATAAACTAGGAGACATGAAGGAAATCTGTTCAAAAACAAAGAACAGATTGGACGAGGGAAAGGAGAAAAGAAAGAGACAGAAATGTATGTATGTATATATGAATATAGATATATGCAGGAGGGCTAACAATGTTCTACTATTGTATTATATCACTTAATGCTAAGGAATAATTGATGATGGGTTATTTGATCATTATTTTATGTGTGTATGTATTATCCTGAACACACACTTCGAAGATATGAATATGCAAAGCAGCAACTATTGGTGTTTTTTGTTGTTGTTGTTGTTGTTTGCCTGTTTTGTTTTCTGTCTTTGGATGTTTGGTTTTTGTGTTTTTATGTTTTTGAGAGGATTAATTGTCTGACCAATTTTGCATATCTGTATATGGGTTAATATATTTACACTTCGAAGATATCAATGGATAAAGCAATAACCACTGTTGAGACCATGTCACCTTGTCTATAGATCAGTTGTGATTTTACTTTTTTTATGCTAATTGGTGTCTGTTTGTTAATATGTTTTTGTAGTTTTTTTTTTAAATAAAAAAATAAAAAAAATAAAAAGATGTTGCCAAGAAGGAAAAAAAAATGATACAGGATTTCAAACCAAATGATAGGGATTAACAGTAGCTGTCATATAACATCTTGTTATCTTCAACGAAGTTGCTCAGATTACCAGATGTAAGAACAGAAGATTGATCAGATCATTAAAGAGAATAAGAAAATAATAATTTAAAGGACATTAGAGACAATACATAGTGGCACTAGGCAGGATTGTGGGAATTCACCATTGGTTGGTATACTGCAAATTGTTGTCATCATATAAATTGCTCAGATTACCAGCTACCGCATGAAAAATTGGTCAAAATAGTAGGAAAAAACCTTTTAATCATTAACTGCTCCCAACCGTCAGACACCTACAGTACAGTTATACCACATATATATGTGTGTGTGTGTGTGTGTGTGTGTGTGTGTATATATATACACACACACACACACACATAAATATAAAATCTGCCTCAGTACATTTTCGTCTTTCTCTCATCCCAGTTACTCCTCCCTTTGAGCACTCTCTTCCCCTTTCTTATTTATTGTATGTTTTGGGTTGTATTTACTCTTTCATGTTCCACACCAGGAAGACCATGTGATGTTTAAACATGTGAGTCTGATTTATTTTACTTATAAGTATGGTCTCTAGTTGCGTCCATTTACCTATAAAAGCCTCGAGTTTATTTTGTTTTTATAGCTGAGTTATACTCCATTGTATAGAAATACCACATCTTTTATAGCCATTCCTCATGGGCATTTGGTTGTTTGCAAGATTTAGCTATGACAAATTGTGCTGCTATGAACATGGGTACATATATATCACTGTAGTATGACATTTATAATTCTTCTGGAAAAATACCCAGAAGGGGACTAGGTGGGTCATGTGGAACTTCCAATTTTAGTTTTGTGAGGAATCTCCAGACTGATTGCCACAGTGGTTTCACCAATTAGCATTCCCACCAGCAGTGGAGAAATTTTCCTTTTTCTCCACAGCCTCTCCAGCATTTGTCATTGATTTCTTAATGACAGCCATTCCTTGTGGGCTGAGATGAAATCTTAGTGTTGTTTTAATTTGCATTTCTCGAATGACCAATGATATTGAACATTTATTTATATATTTATTTTCTATTAGTATTTCTTCATCTGAGAAGTGTGTGTTCATCTCAGATTCCCATATGTGGACCAGGTCTTTGAATTTTGGGGGCCTGATTTTTAAAAATTCTTTATAAGTTCTAGATAGGAGTCCTTTCTCTGAGGGGCAGTTGGATAAAATTTTTTCCCAATTTGTGGGTTTTCATTTTGCTCTGTTGGTGATTTCTTTTGATGTGCAGAAACTTTTCAATAAGATGAGATCCCAGTTGTTGTTTCTTTGAGTATTTCGTGTGCAGTTTGGTTTTTGTTCATGAACTCTCTGCCTACACTATGTCTTTGAGAGTTTTACCTCTTTCTCTTCCAGTAGATTTAGTGTTTCTGTTTTGATATTTAGATCTTTGATCCATTTTGACTTTAGTGCATGGTGATAGACATGGGTCTAGTTTTAGCCTATGGCATGCGGAAAGCCAGTTGTTCCAGCAGTATTTGTTAAAGAGGCTATCTTTCTTCCAGTGAACATGTTTGGCCCCTTTGTCAAAGATAAGGTGGTTGAGTGTTTTTATAGTTGTGCCTGTATCTTCTAATCTATTTTGTTAGCTTTTTAATTGTTCTTGGTTTGAAGTTCCCATTGTCTGCAAACAGAATAACAATATCCACTTTTTTCTAGATACCTGTCACATGCATGGAGTATTGTTTTCTATTCTTTAATTTTCAGCCTATGAATTTCCTTTTGAGTTATATGTGTTTCCTATATATAGCATATTGTTGGATTTTGTTTCTGGATCCAATCTGCCAGTCTACTTTTGGTTGGTGAGTTGGGTCCATTTACACTGATGGTTGTAAGTGATATGTGCTGGCTTCTCTTTGTCATGTTGTTTTCCTGGTGTTGGTTTCCCTTATTTCCCTCTGTTTAATTGCTTGCTCTGCTTGGTGTTTCCATTTTGTTGTTGTTATTAAAGTTGTGGTCTTTTTTGTCTCTTTCTAGAATATCTTTTAGAACTCTCTGTAGGGTTGGTTTGGCACTCATGAAGTTTTTCAGTTGATCTTTATGGTGGAAATATTGTTTTTCTCCATTAATTTTGAAGGATAGTTTTGCAGGATATATCAGTCTGGGTTGGAAGTTGTTTTCTTTTAGGATCTGCAATATTTCACTCCAAGCTCTTCTTGACTTGATGGTTTGTGTTGAGAATTCTGCCATGATTCTGATGGGCTTTCCTTTAGAGGTGATCTCCTTCTTCTCTTTTACAGCTTTTAATATTCTGTTCTTTTACTGAATTTCTGGGATCTTGATCACTATATGTCTGGATGTAGATTTATTTTGGTTATGGCTGGTTGGAATTCTGTATGCTTCACTTACCCAGATGTCCAATTCTTTTTCTATGCTTGGGAAATTTCTGCTATTAATTCTGTAAATAGTTTTTTTGTATTATTTGTGCTGACACTTGCTATTTCACTGATACCTATCAATCTTACATTGTTTTTCTTTGCTTCACCTTGCAGCTGTTGAATTGTTATTTCTTGGTTTCTTGTTATTTTTAAGAGATCCTTATTTTCACGGTCATTCACAGCAATGCTGTCTTTAAGGTCAGAAAATCTATCTTCAGCTTCATTCGAGCAGTTTTGCCAGCTTTTGATGAAAGTTTTAATTTCTTCAATATCTGTTTAAATCTGATTTATACATTTCTGTTGTTTCCTATACTGTTCATTCAAGGTTTCCATTAATTTACTATGTTCCTGCATTTTTTTCCATGTTTTCTTTAGATGTGCTAAGCAATTCTTTCATTATTGTTTACATTTCTTTTTTTTTAACCTGTGACATTATTTCAGATCTGATATCTTCTATGGTCTGATGGAGTTGTTTCTTTACTTCACCTGATATCAGTTCAGAAATTACAGGTGTATGACTTCTAAGCTCATCTGTGTTGATATCTCTTGGACTTATTTTGGGAGAGGTAGAGGTCTGAGATTGCATTTTGCTCCACTGTTTTGTCATTTTCAGAGATTCAGACGTTCCCTGGAGCTCATCCTCACTCCCACAATGATGTCATAGTAGCAGGGCAAGGACCAAATGTTCCTCGTGCTTGGTGTGACTCCCTCAATGGTGTGTGTGTGTGTGGACAGGATGTGATCCCCAATACTCCCACAGTTGTCTGTGGCTCACCTTGGCTCCCACTCGGATTCCTAAAACTGTCCAGGTTTTAGTCCTGTTTCCACTGGGTTGTAGTGGTTGAGTGGTGGTCACTGTGTCTCCATACACTGCCATTACCCGGCCTGGTTCCCACACCAGTGGAGGGGTAAATATATAGTCACTGAGTCCCCTGAAGCTGAGTTTCAGCTTAGCTCCCTTGAGGCTTGGGGCAGGGAGGAGCACCCAAGGCCCTTGAGGTTGTCTGGGTCTCTCCTTGGCTCCCAAGCTGGTGAGGCAGAGGTGGGGACAGCTCACCAGAGTTCCTGCAACTGTCTGGGGTGCAGCTGCACTCCAAAAGGGGGAGGAGGGAGGATGGCAGGTGTGGGGAGTGGACCCCGGGCTCCTAGAGCTGTCCAAATTTCTGTCTGGTCCCAAGCTCTTGTGTGGGGGCTGGCATCAGCTCATCAGAGTTCCCGCTGCTGCCTGAGGTGCAGCTCCACTCCCCATAATAATGATTTTTATGATCATAATACTGAAACCCAAAATAAGAATTTTAAAGTAATTCATGGCATTTAATTAATTAAACATTGTTTTTCTCTCTTATTTCCAGAAAATGGAGGGATTAAAAAAATAATTGCATCAGTGTACATCAAAAATCATAATTGTAGTATGGTACTGATGGCTATGCCAATCTATTGACTAAAAAAAATGCAAATTTTTATATATGATGATTAATTTAACATCAAATTTACTAGGCCATAAGGTGTCAGAAACTTGGTGGCTAAGTTTTAAACATGTCTGTGACAGTTTTATGCCCCAGGTCAGCATTTGAATTCATGGGCTGAATAAAACAGTTTGATCATTCTAATGTGGGTGGGCCTCATCTAATCAGTTGCAGATCTGAATGAAACAAAAGGGTGAGTGTTATGGTTTGTGTCTGCATGTCCCCCAAAATCCTCATGTAGTTATTCGATGGCTTTTAGAGTTTGTGACTGATCTATGATCCAATGCTGGGATTATGGATGGAGAGCTATACCATAGGGCAGATAGTTTGTATATGTAAGGGAGAGAAAGAGGCTGCTGGCTGCCATTCCTGCCTCCATTCCTCCCATCTTGCTCTTGCTGTTTTTGTTGTGTACCACTGCCATGAACTGTTGCCCTCTGCCATGAGCCACTCTGCCTCAGAACCAGCCAAGTATGGACTGAAACCTCCACAAACTGTAAGGTAAATAAACCTTTCCTTCCTTCATTTTGGGTGTTGGGTATTTTGTCTCAGCAATGAGCGAAAAAATTAACCAAGGCAGAATTTGGTACCAGAGAAGTGGGGTTGTTGCTGTGACTAAACTTGATTGACCATGTGGTTTAAGAGCCTTTGGAAATGGCTTGTGGGAAGAGTATGGAAAGGTTCAGAGATGTCGCCTGAAATACTAGAGCTGGAATGCCTTCCGCTGTTCTGTCTAGGAGATTCTGGTCAGAGCTCAGAAGATCAGGAGGCTGATAGAAATCCTGTCGGTAAAGACTGGGTTCAGAAGGTTTCTGTTGGAAAGGACTGTATTGGTTGTTGGACTCCAGATGCTATATGTTATGGCTTGGCAGAAAGTTTGTCTGCATTTTGCTCCTGTCCAAAGACTTTGCCTAAAACCGAGATTAAGGATGGCAGCAGACTGGTTAATCTGGCAAAAGAAATTTCAAGGCAGTCGAACGTTGGGGCAGTGGCATGGCTATTGTTGGGGGCTTTAAGCCAGATTTATATTGAGAATGAAAAGCAAAGAGCCCAGCAAGATGGTTTAAAATGTTGTGAGTTTGGACAGAAAGGAAGCGCCAGCAAAGCTGTAGATTGCAAAGGTGGAATTGAGGAGATCCTGATTGCTGAAGAGAAACAAGAGAGTGGAAAAGATGTCCTGAGAGCATCACAAGAGGCAGCAAATCTCCATCCTTTGCAGCCTCAAAACTGCAAAGGTGACAGACCTTGCCTTGAGAAGGAAGCCAAAGAGTACCATGTTCCACAGTGGCAGCAGCGGCCACACTAGGTTCCAGAAAAGTGGCAGGAAAGAGAATTTGCTCCTCAAAATTGAATTGAGAGTGCCCAGCGACCCAGGCACTCGACCCCTATGGCCAAGAGAAAGGAAAGCTTGGCTACTGCTCCAGGTGGCAGCAGACCTTGGCATCATCCATGTGGTCCTGGCTTTAGGTGCATGGATAATGCAAGAGTTCTGAGGTTAAAGAGGCTTCCACCCAGATTGCAGAAGGCCTGGGAGGTCAAGCAGTGTGCCCCTGAGAGGGCAATATGTGAGGCTGTGAGTGTGAAGCCAAAGGTGCCCTGCAGACCTCAGAAGTTTAGAGAAGACAGTACCATGGATCATCTGAGGAAGGCTGCAAGGAGGGAGCAAAATGAGCCCAATAGAGAAGCCCTAGGAGCTGTAACCACTGGAAGTGCCACAGGTGGAATCATACAAGCCTTTTGGAACTCTCAACGTGCCACAAGTTGCTTCAGATGCTGGATTTGGAACTACAGGACATAATGTTAGCCCTGCTGGATTTTGGACTTGCTTTGGTCCCAATGCTATGTATCCCTGTGTTTGTGCTTTTTGTAATGGTAATGTGTATTTTGTGCCATTTAATGTTGGAAGTGTTTAAATTTTCATCTGTACAGGGGCTCACAACTAAGAGTTTGCCTTACATTTCAGAGGAGGCTTGGGACTTGGACTTTTTGCAATGCTGAAACTGTTAGGACCTTGGCAACTCCTGCAGATGGACTAAATGCTATTTGTATAAAGGGATGTGCATGAGTTTTTGGGGGGCCGGGGTGGAATATTATGGTTTGTGTCTGCATGTCCCTCCAAATCCTCATGCAGTTATTTGGTGGCTTTTAGAGTTTGTGACTGATCCATGGTCCAATGCTGGGATTATGGGTGTGAGAGCTATATCCCCCCAGGGCGGATAGTTTGTATATGTAAGGGAGAGAAAGAGGCTGCTGGCTGCCATTCCTGCTGCCATTCCTTCCTTCTTGTTCTTGCTGTTTTTGCTGTGTCCCACCACCATGAACTGTTGCCCTCTGCCATGTGCCACTATGCCTCAGAACCAGCCAAGTATGGACTGAAACCTCCAAAAACTGTAAGCTAAATAAACCTTTCCTTCCTTCATTTTGGGTGTTGGGTATTTTGTCTCAGCAACAAGAGAAAAAAGTAACCAAGACAGCGAGTAAGCAAGAGCTCTGTCTTTCTAACTGTCTTGTGCTGGAGCATTAATGATTGCAGTGCTTTGGGCTTAAACTAAGAAAAAAAAAATGGCTCTTCCTGGGTCTGAAGCCTGTTAGCATTTAGGTTGGAGCTTATACCTGGCTTTCCTGGATCTCTATCTTGCCACAGGAAGATCTTAGAATTTATCAGGCTCCATAATTGCATGGCCATGGTGAATTTTTTTTGTATTCTCTCTATATTTACCTATATCTATATATTTATCTCTGTGTGTCTCTATTTATATCTCATATATGTATGAGATGTCATAAAAATGCAGTGAATGTTTAAATTAAAAAATTATTACAGTAAAGGACACATTACCACTTATCCCCCTTGGGATTCCCCCTCACTTCAAATATGCTTACCCCAATTTGCTGGCCACGTTCTGAAGCAGTTCATTTCATTTCTTTGTTAGTCAGTTACAAGTTTACCTATGTAATGCAGGCTGTCCTTGAATTTGCTTGTGCATCCAGGATGGGCTTGAACTTATGGTGATTCTCCTGCCTCAGCCTCCTGACCAATGGGATTACAGACGTATGTCACTATCCATAGATCTGAAGCAGTTCTACAAGGCCCCTTTCATGACTGTTTTCAGTTATACAGCCACCTGGCTGCCTTGACATCCAGAATCTGTTCAAAACAGTTATCTCTCAGGTCATTTTGATTTTGGAGGAATGGCAGAAGTTGTACAGTGCAGATTTAGTGAATAAGGTAGATGAGAACAGATCCTAACGTTTTGGACAATAATTATGGTCAGTGTTTAATCAATTAGTATGGCCCAAAACTAGAACAGATATTTAAATTAAAATAGGTTACAGTGAAAGACCCACTGCCATTACTTTCCCTCAAAATACTGTAATATTATTCCTGTCTTTGGACACTCTTCTACCACCACTCATGGCAATATGTTTGTTACTGTAGTAAATTTTCATTAATTTAAACATATATCATATTTTAAAATCACTACTTGTGTGTGTCCTGTTGGTTTTGTTTCTCTGGAGAATCCTAACTAATCCCTTACATAATTTACAGTCTCTACTTTGCCTGTCTCTGTCTTCTCTCTTTTGTATGTCTGACATCACCCAAACTCTCTTTGTAGTACCTCCCATCACTTGCTCTTTTCTGGTACATGGTAGGTGTTAATCCAGATTTCAGCTTTCCTGTCACTTCTCTATGCTCATCTCAGATGACCCACACTTAGCTTGGGATAGGCCTCCCTTCTCTAGGTGTCTGTGATGTCTCCTAATCTCCTTCATCCTAACACCACTCTCCACTGTAATTCCCAGATCATTTTCACGTCTCCCCTTCAGGAAAATGCTAACTCTTTCAGACCAAGGAAGGTGACTTGTTTACTGTTTTGCCCCATCAATATGCATGGTATTTAGCATCTACTCAGTGCTTGATATATATTTATTGAGAGAATGAATGAATAAACGAGTGTCTGAAAAATTCAGTTTCTATTAGACATAACCCATTTTTCTTTCCTACTACCAAATTAGTAATGCAGATGGGATAGCATACTTGAGGAATGCAAGCCAATGGATATATATTTAGCTGATTTTAGCCAAGTAGATTTTGAAATGATTGAAAATGTTGTCTGTTATTTTTGTCTATTGACATTCACATGTGTCACTTTCATGAAAACCTGAAAGAAACTGTATTAATATTTGGAATGACTATGCCTGTCTGTTCCCCAAACCATATGCCCTGATATCACAGTTATAGTCTCTCCCATCTGTTCAGCAGACAAGGCTGTTTCTGATGGAGAACAAAAAATCATTTCTGAGGGCAGAGTCTACACCAAACCTGTCAGGTGGGCAACTGGGATGTCTTGCTCAGGGACAAATACCTGATGGAGTTGATGAGGACTTGTAGCAGATGTGAGAATCACCTCCCACCTTCTACCCCATGCTGTGTTTACACCCATAATTCAACTCATTTCTCAAAGACTATGTTCATATTTACTTAAAGATAAAAATTTGTTGATGTATTTAACTGCAACTAATTTGTTTCTGAAAGGAAAAATAGCTTCAAACCACAAGTCTTTCTTTTAATTTACATGAATGACCATAAGCAGGGTTCACTGAATGTGATCTTTAAGATGGGACTCTAGAAACACTGTCCATGGGTGTAGACAGAGGCGACCATCAGGAATATCAAGGCTTTGAGGGGGTCATGTGGAATCTCCTTGCCCCAAAATTTCAAGGATATCCAAGGCTTGAAGCAGTTATGAAAATTTAAAAAATGCTCTTGGATGAGAAGTATTAACTCAGAGTGAAACAATAAGATGTGGTTTCTTACTCACTTTAGCTGAATTTGGTTCACTAGAACAGTTACACTTCCTTGTAATAGGGCCTTCTTGCCAGCCAACAGTGAGTGTATAGGATCTGATCGAATCAGGAGAGTAGAGTGAGGTAATGTACTCACTTATGGTTCCTAAAACTGGGGTGCTTAGAGGGCAAGCAGGATAGACATCTATAAAGGGCAAACATGGGCAGCAGGAAGGGAGAGAAAGGATGATTGGGGGGCTCCTGTTCACAGTTTTGTGCCTGAGATTGCATAGCCCAGACTATGTGCATAAAATGATACAAGCATAAAGATCCTTGTAAGTATTTCTATTATTTTAAAACATCTCTGGACATTATTACAATGAAAAAAAATAAGCTGACCTATGTTTCACTCACTATAAGCTTGAAGCACAAAAAATGTTTTGAATTTTCTTTCTGTGATTAGGTTTCAGCCCTGTGAATATGCTTTCCAGGTTTCTGTAGAGTTGCCTTTTATGAAGTGTGTAAGCTGGAATTATAGATAGCGATATCACACAGCCTCTCTTTTCTACAGTTACAAAAGTGTGACAGCACAGAAGAGATGTGCAGACATTTTGAAGTACACAAATTCTATGCAGGCAACGTCCCCACTTCTCCCAAGGCTCCTGCCAAGCAAATGCATCTAAGCAGGCAGTGTGGACCCACATGCCAGCCAAATGTCACTAGTCCAGTTTAATCAGACATCTCACTACTAATTTATATCTGCAGTTTATTTTTTAGCTCATTAAATAAATTGGAATATAAACTTGGCTGGTCAATTCATCCATTCTGCATTTCTGCATAACCGCTTGCAGTAAAATATAGCTTTGGAAAGAAGGATTTTTAAAGTTCTGATTACTTACAATTGTATGTATCTATTTTTAATGGATTATTTCAGTTAACCCCATCTCTTTTGTATTCTCCTGAGCTAGGGATGAAGTAGGTTTGTGTGTGTGTGTGTGTGTGTGTGTGTGTGTGTGTGTGTGTGTATGTATGTTAGAGTAACTATATCAGAACATGGGATGAGGGTTCCTGTACTCTTACCTCAAGGCCAGGAAAATGGGTTTCTAAGAGACTGTGTGAAGACCTTCATTTTGTTGCACTGACCTTGAATAAAGCAATGGATTTACATCTAATCCACACTTGAGATGGAACGAGTTGACTACCATGGCAACAGATCAAGGAATTCTCTGCACTGCTGTAAGGGATGGTGACTTTTAGCATATCATTTTAAGATAGAATAATTCTACTCTCAGTGCAAGCCTCAAAATGTGTCTTGAGAAACATCCCAGAGGGGTTGTAAAGAGTTAACTTTGCAGTCCTGACTTTGCCCAAGTTGTTTCACCCTTCCCCTGGCCCTAGATAAACATTGTATCTAAAGGGGGACATATGGAACAGAGTACAGAAAGTATATATCATTGTGGCCAGAGCCTGACCTGGTTGCATGGCACAAGGAAAACAACTGTGGCCAGGCCTAAACATTCCAATCTATTAGCATGGAAAACAAAAATGTATATAAGGTGGGAACTAAGGCACTTAAGGACCACATTCCTGATCGGCAAATTGGGAATGGGGACTGACTGGTCCAATTGGTTTTAATTAAAGTTAGTTGAAATTCCATTTGTTCTGAATGAGTTCTTTGATCTTCTGCGGTGTTCAACCTGATTTTTGATTTTTTCCATAATGCTGGGAGTGGACTTCTTGCTCCTGGGCTTTGCTGAGCCAAATGTGGCACTGAGTATAGAGAAAAAGAGAATCAGGTGATGAACGGTATCCCTGCCCCCATGACTACCACCAAATACTCTTTGAATGCACAGCATAAGATTTGGGAGAGGGAAGCAACTATGGATTGTTTTGATGATTTCTCATTAAAGACTTGAAGGTGTTTTATTTCTTAAGAAGAGAAGAAATTTCATAATTGCTTAACTTTTTTGGAGAAAAATTCCTATCAGTATTCAGAGAAATGAGGTGCCAGAAAAAACTTTTAATGGAACTAAGAGAGAACAACAATATTTTGTAGTTATCACACTATGAGTCTTTCTTCGTTATCATGATCATTCCATTATTATTGTAATTGCTACTAGTTATGGATCAAGGTGCTAAATGATTTATTTGTAGGGTCCTCAAAATTAAGAGTAATAGATGCACAGTTTTTTCACATTGTTAGAAGCGGAGATACATATAAGAGGTAGCCATGAGCCATTTCCTATGTCTAGGACATATCAAATACTAAGGAATTGGTACAGCATTAGCTGGTACAATTTTTATGCTTGCATGGTTCAATTTAAAGATAAATTTAATAAAATTAAAGAGCATATTGGGAATTATATACACTTTTCTTTTTTAAAATATTATTTTAAAGGGAAAAAATCAATAAAACAATAATACAGAATTATAAAACAAGATAACAGGAAATTAACAATGGTTATATTGTATATTGTTATCTTCACAGTAGTCACTCAGATTACAAGATACAGGCATGCAAAAGTGATCAGGCAATATAAGCACAACCTGTTCTTTTCAATGAACTAATAGAAATTAGTAGTATAATTATCTTAGCTATCTTGTATGTATGTATATATATATATATATATATATATATATACACATACATTTCTTTTCTTTTCCTTCTTTTCTCCTTTTTCCTATCTCAGTTGTTTTTTCCTTTATAGCAGTTTCTTTCCCTTTCACAATATCTATTGCACATTTTGGATCTTATTTACTCTTTCAGTTTCTTACACTAGGAAGAAAAAATGATATTTACACATATGAGTCTGGTTTATTTCACTTATGACTATGGTCTGTAATTGCATCCATTTTCCTACAAAAGTCTCGAGTTTATCCTTCTTCATAGCTGAGTAATACTCCATTGTATAAAAATACCACATCTTTTTTATCCATTCCATGGTTGATGGGCATTTGGATTGTTTCCAAGATGAAGCTATTACAAATTGTCCTGCTATAAATATGAGTGTACATATATCCCTATGGTATGATGTTTTTAATTCTGGGAAAACACCCAGAAGGGGAATAGCTGGGTAAGGTGGGAACTCTAATCATAGCTTTTTGAGGAATCTCCACATAGCTTTTGCCAGTGGTTCTACCAGTCTACATTCTCATGAACAGTGGAGAAGTGTTCCCTTACCCCACAGTCCCTCTAGCATTTGTTATTGGTTGATTTTTTGATGATGGCCAATTCTTTCTGGGTGAGATGGAATCTCAGTGTTGTTTTAATTTGCATTTCTTGAATGACCAATAATGTTGAACATATTTTCATATATTTACTTGCCATTTGTATTTCTCCATCTGAGAAGTGTGTATTCATCTTAGATGCCCATTTTTGGATTGGGTCTTTGCATTTCTGGGGCCTGATTTTTAAAAATTCTTTATATGTTCTAGGTATAAGTCCTTTGTCTGAGGGACAGTTGGCTAAAATTTTTTACCAATTAGTGGGTTTCCTTTTTACTCTGTTGGTGATTCCATTTGATGCACAAAAACTATTCAATAAAATGAGATCACAGTTGTTGATTATTTGAATTATTTCCCATGTAGTTTGGTTTTCATTCATGAACTCTGCCTACCCGTCTTCAAGAGTTCTACTTCCTTTCTCTTCCATAGGTTTAGTGTTTCTGTTTTAACTTTTAAGATTTTTGATCCATTTTGACCTTAGTTTAGTGCATGGTGATAGACATAGGTCTAGTTTTAGTCTTAGGCATGTGGAAAGCCACTTTTTCCAGTAGCATTTATTAAAGAGCCTATCTTTCTTCCAGTGAACATATTTGGCCTTTTTGTCAAACATAAGGTGGTTGAGTGTGTGTTTGTAGTTGTGTCTGTATCTTCTGATCTGTTCCATTAACCCTTGGGGCTGTTTTTTTTCCAGTACCATGCTGATTTTATCACAGTAGCTTTGTAATATATTTTCAAAGCAGGTTTTGAAGATCTGGATTTCTATAGTATATGTAGTGATTTCACCATTTACATTCTTAATTGCATGAATTTGAGGTTTTTTTTTTTTGCTTTATTTGATAAGTTGGTGAGGGTATATCAATTTTACTTATTCTTTCAAAAAACTCTTTTATTCATTAGTGCTTTTTATTGTTTTCTTAATCTTCATTGCATTAGTATCTTCTCTGATTTTTATAATTTCCTCCCTTGCTTTCAGCTTGACTTGCTCTTCTTTGTCTGGACACCTGAAGTTCAATATTGGGTTGTTTATTTGTGCTCATTCTGTTTTCCTGACAGGAGAATTCACTACTATAAATTTCCCTCTAATGACTGCTTTCCTTGTGTCCCATAGTTTGCAGTATGTTTTATTTGTATTTTTGTTTGTTTGGAGGGTTTTATTTAATTTTCATGTGTTTGTGCAGTTTCGTTGTCATTAATTTCCAATTTCATTGCACTATGGTCCAATAATAAGTATGGGATAATTTCAATTCCTTTGCATTTACTTAAGCATGTTCTATGGGTTAGTCTATGGTCTGTTTTAGACAATGTCCCATGTGCAGCTGAGAAGAGCATGTATTTTGATGTTGCTTGGTGCTACATTCTATAAACTTCTAAGTCCATTTGTTCACAGGTTTGGTTCAATTCTGTTATTTCTTTCTGGGCTTTTGTCTAGTTGATATATCTATGTGTGACACTGGGGTACTAAGATATCCTGGTAAAACTGTGTTATTGCTTATTTATTTCTATGTCTATTAATATTTGTCTTATATAGTTGGGTGCTTCCATATTTGGTACATACGTATTTATGATTGTTACCTGTTCCTCTCACAGTTTTCCCCTAACGTGTATGGAGTCACCTTATTTATCTCTTTTGATCATTTTTGGTTTGAAGTTTACATTGTTTACAAACAGAATAACTCCCTCTGATTTTTTCTGGGTTCTTGTCACATGGAGTATTGTTTGCCATCCTTTGACTTTCAGTCTGTGAATTGATTTTTGAGTTAAATGTCTTTCTTGTATACAGTATATTGTTGGGTTTTGTTTCTTGATTCACTCTGATGGTCTATTTCTTTTGATTTGTGAATTGAGGTCATTTGTATTAGTGGTTATAACTGATATGTATTGATTTGTCTTTGTTGTGTTATTTTCCTGCTGTTGGTGCCCTACTTTCCCCCTCTGTTTAACTGCTTGCCCTGCTTGGTAGTTCTTTTGTATTGTTGTTCTTGGAATTGTGGTCATTTTTATAACTTTCCAGAATAGCTTTCTGTACTCTATGTAGCATTGGTTTGTTTGTATTTATTTATTTATTTATTTATTTATGTATTTATTTATGTATTTATTTATGTTTGTCTCATTTTTTGTCTTTTTTAGACAGGGTTTTACTATGCAGTTCAGACTGGCCTTAAATTCACTTTGTACCCCAGGCTGGTCTCAAACTCACAGCAATCCTCCTGCCTTAGCCTCCTGAATGCTGAGATTATAGGCACGCACCAATACATCTGGCTGTAACATTGTTTTTATGGTCATGAATTTCTTTAGTTTTTCTTTTTAATGGAAGTATCTTATTTCTCCATTAATTTTGAATGACAGTTTTTCAGGATAAATCATTTTGGGTTGGAAGTTATTTTCTTTCACAACATGAAATACTTCACTCAATGCTTTTCTTGATTTGATGATTTGTGTTGAAAAATCTGCTGCGATTCTGATGGGCTTTCCTCTATATGTATTCTATTTCTTTAACAGTTTTTATTACTCTGATCTTGTGCTGTATTTCTGGGATCTGGATTATTATGTGTCTGGGTGTAGATTTATTTTGGTTATGGCTAATTGGAGTTCTATATGTCTCATGTACTTGCATGTCCTATTCTTTGCCCATGCTTGGGAAATTTTCTGATATTACTTCTGCAAATAGTCTTTTTGTATCATTTGGATTGACTCCTGGTTTTTAGTTGACACTTATGAGTCTTATTGTGTTTCTTTACATCATTTTGCAGTTGTTGAACTGTTATTTCCTTGTTCCTTATTATTTTTGAGCGATCTTTCCTTCATGATTGCTAGCTGCAATGCTGTTTTCAAGGTGTGAAAGTTTATTTCAGTTTCTTTGAAGCAGTTTTGCCAGCTTATGATGTAATTTATAATTTCCTGGGTATCTCTTTGAATCTGTGTTATGCATCCTAACTCTTTCCTATATTGTTCACTCAAGGTTTCCATCATTTTTCTGTTTCTCTATTTTTAAAAAATCTGTCTTCTTTAGATGTGCTGAGCAATTCTTTCATTATTGTTGTCATTTCTTTTTTGACCTTGGTGATTATTTCTGATTTGATTTCTTCTGTAATCTGATAGAGTAGTTTTTTTTAAAATATATTTGCTATCATTTCAGAAATTTCAGGTGTGTGACTTTCAAGTTCATCTATGTTGATGTCTTCTGGACTTGTTCTGGGTGGGCTGGAAGTCTGAGATTGCATTTTTCTCCTTAATTTTGATATTTTCTTTTTCAAAAGAAATTTTTATTTTGTTTTCTGTGATGATCTTTGTGAGTTTTGTTAGTAGATATCTCTATCACTAGTATCAGTGCCTCTCCAGAGTGTTACAGGGGTATCATCTGTAGAAGATCTTGACACAAATCTTGGTTTATGCCTATCCCAAGATCCTGCCTTTCCAATTAATTGAGAGTAGAATGTTGCTTTCTGTTTGGCTCAGTCCCCATCCTTTTGGTGTATGGCTGTAGTGAGGTTACGACCCAAGAGCTTTCCATAATTATTACACAAGGGAAAAAAACTGATTACAGCAGATATGACATACTAGCTATGTATGGTTAGCAGTAAGCACAATTTGCAAACTGAAAAACTGTGGTAACTATGGATTTTGTACTTTAACTATAGGAGCAAAATCTATTGTATGACAGAACCAATTGTAAATTAGGAGTTTGTACGCAAAGTGTTTCCCTTTGTTAGACTGGGTTTACCCTGGGTTCCTCTGGAGAAGAAGGTTGCCATGTTCCAGGCACTTGCTGCACTGGCTGCCTGACCTACAGTGTAGTAGTATGTGCCACGCACCAGGGTTCCTCCATATTGAGGCTTTCTCAATGGTGGAGGGGTAGCGGGTAGGGTTTCTCCCCTCTCACACAGCTCACAGAGGCTTCTGAGGTTACTGGGGCTCACTGTGTCTCCCCTTATGGTGAGGGGTGTGGTGGGTGGGATTTCTCCCCTTTGTCAAGGCTCACCAAGGCTCCTGAGTCTCATGGAGGTTTGTTGTCACGCCTGCAGTGGTGGGAGGGAAGTGAGCAGAGTTTCTCCCCTCCTGAGCAGCTCACTGATGGTTCCAAGGCTTACGGAGGCTCACCATCACTCCTGCGATGGTGTGGGGGGGCAGTGGGTGGGGTTTCTCCACTCCCATGCATCTCAGGCTCCTGAGGCTCGTGGAGGCTCATTTTGTCTCCTCCAATTGTGGGGGGTAATGGGTGGGATTTTCCCTCTTCTGAGCGGCTCACTGAAGCTCCCAAGACTCACTGAAGCTTCTAATTCTTCTTATATTGTTCATTCATGGTTTATATACTTTTCCTATTATCGTCTATTTATTTATCACTATTGTAGATTTTTCTGAGCAATTCCTTTATGAATGTTGACATTTCTTTTTTTTTTTTTTTCTTGAAACATTATTTTTTGATCTGATTTCCTCTATAGCCTCATGGAGTTGTTTCTTTACTTCAGGTGCTATCATTTCACAAATTTCACGTGTGTGTCTTCCAGTTTCTTCTATGTGGGTATCTCCTGGACTTGTTTTGGGTGGCGTGGAGGTATGTGATTGCATTTTGTTTCTTCCTTTTGTTATTTTCTATTTCAAATAACTCTTATTTTGTTTTCTTTGATAATCTTTGTGAATTTTTATAGTTGATATCTATATCACTACTATCAAGGCCTTCCTAGTGAAAGTCTGTTTTTCAGGGCTGTCTTCTATGTGTAGGAGATTCTGGTTTTGTGTCTGTCCCAAGATTCTTCCTTCCCAGTTAATTAAAAGTTGCATGTTTGTATCTGTTTGGTTCAGTCTCAAGTCCTTTGATACAGTGAGGTTATTAACCAAGTGCTTCCCAATACAATTACAGTTGGGAGAACAACTGATTGCAACATCCTAGCTAAAGTAGTACAGTTAGCATTAAAATTAGTATTAAGCACAATTTAGAAACTGACAAATTGTGGTAACTATTGATTTTGTACTTTAGACCATAAGAACAAAGCCTATCATTATATAACAGAACTGATCATAAATTAGGAGTTTTGTATGCAGAGTGTTTCCCCTTAGTGGAGTAGTTTTACCCTGTGGTGGGGAAATTTAGGGAGGACACTGTATAAAATAAAGATTACTGGAAAGGAAGCAGAAGCAAGGCTGGAGGACAAAGGATGATCATGCAATGCTTAGGAAGTGGATTAAGGAGGTAGAAAAGAAAGAATAAAGGAATATTGGAGTGATTATCTGAACTTGGTCTCTGAGTTTGGGTGATAGAATTAGAACAAGAAAGAGAAAAATTGAAAAAAGCGAGAAAATAAAGAAAAAATGTGAAAGGAAAAGAAAGTAAGATAAAAACAAAGATAAAACAAGACAAAATAAAATGAAATTATGTTAAAACAAAGAAAGGGGACAGTCCCACCCACCTGCTTCTATTCCATGTGCCTTTGTCCCTGAGCACAATGTTGTTTCACCTAACTTACCACCTGTTTGCTCATATTTTGGACTTTTCCATCACACTAGTCTCACCTGTCCATAATGTGCATCCTATTTGGGGTCCTACTATGTGGTTGACATTTCCCTAGTGGGTTGGACCTGTGGTGTAGGGGCAGGGGCCAGGCACCCGAATTCCTCCAGCTGAGTCAGTTGCTGAGTCCCAGCTTCTTCCCACTCTGGCTGCTGGTCCCCTGGAATTTTAAAATGAAACAAAGTATATAGTTGTCCAAAGATTAAGTCCATATATTTGGTTATCTTTAGAATTAATTTTCTTCTCAAGTGATTGATTTTTATCCAAACTTATATACACACAGGAATTCCAAGGACTTATTGTGAATGAAGACTTCTTTGAAAAATTGTGAATGTTTTGTTTCTCCTTTAGAGTGCAAAGAGAACCATTCATATTGTGTAGCAGTGCCTGTGGAAGGCAGGTGATTCCAACACCTGTTGACCATCGCCCTTCTTGGCTGTATATTGCTGAACTGTATTACCTTGTGTGCAGTACCACCATGGCTCAGAGCAGGGTGCACAGAGTGTGTTCTTTAAAAATCATGAGAGAAATCTCCTGGAGTTTATGGACATGACAGGAGTATTTTAATTTAGATCTCATTGTGTGTTTTAAATCCTAAAAAGGAGACTCTCTCACATCTTGAAAGTGGCAGAAAAAGCTATGGATTTGGTCTGAGAGATTTTCTTCATTGGAAGAGAAAAGATATCTGACATAGCTTCTTGAAAGAACAATGGTTTAAAACATTTTTTCCTTTTATGTCCTACCACAATCATTCTGCTTAGCAAACTGGCCACCTGTTTATTTCATATATTCAAACTGGTTATCTTTAAAAATAAAAGAATTTGGTCTTTTAGGGGTGTATATGAAAATATATTTAAAAAGCTAAGTTATATTTTCTAGATTTGAAGAAGTAGTAACTCAACCAATAGAGCCTAATACCATGGGTATTTGGAGCAAAATGTCAGGGAATAAATATGAAAAAAGACATTCTGGTTGCTTTCTCCTTTAAGGGGTGAAGGCATCTATTTCTCGGACAAGGTCATATTGGAACCCATGTCAGAACCCTTTCAGATTGTTTACATGAGCAGGTCTAATTTCTACTCATGATTTTATACTAGTCATTTATAATGAGTAGCTATAATACTATGAGAATGAAAGTTATATTTTATACCTGTGTTATATCATTTATGAGAAACAGACATAATAATGATGATAGTAATGAATCTTACAGTTTTATCTTAATACTCTGATATATTTGAAGAGCACTTCGCAATCTTTTCAGTGTTACATGTTCTTTCACAAAGCTCTCTAATTTGTTCTCCATAGCCAGTCTACAATAAAGGAAGCACAGGTGGAAGCATGAAAAAATTGGGGATCAGGATGGGTTAAGTGAATTCATGCAATTTCAGGCAGCTGGGACATTGTGGGATTTGGATAATAGCATTTGCCTTCTTGTCAACATTATGTTCTTTCTCGTATCAAATGGTTAGAAATATTCCAAAACAAGCCATTATGTAAAGAAATTGAGGAAATGATCTGAGTCTTTAAAGCAAGTTTTGATTAACTGTTATAGATCCAAAACTTTTAAATCTGAAGTGTATACTTTTCATTATCTTTGAAAATCATCTTTCTCATCCAGTTAAAAATGTATTTTTAAATGAATCAACTTGTGTGCATCCTTTTGTCTCCTTTTGGCAATAGCTTCTTTTAGAATTTTTTTTTCCGAAGTTTCTCTTCTCTAATCAATTCTAGGCCCAGCCTATGTTGAGCTTTCAGTCTCCTGAGGGAACTTGCAAGGCTGGTCTGTCTTTCTGGAATATTTTCTTAGTGTTCATTCTTTGTCTTTAGCATCACTGTGGAAGATAGTTGTAATGATGGATCAAGCTCTTACCTATACTCCTTTGCAACGTAACACTGCAGTTAACTTGTCAAGAGGTGGTGTTTCATCTTCCATCTCATGAGTGTTGGCTGGTCTTAAGGATTTCCTTCACCAGTGGGGTGGAGTGCAAATGACACTGAACAACCTTCAGGTCTGAGGTAGACTTTCAACTTTTGACTTCAACCTCTTGGAGCACTAAGACATCTTCTAATGTAACTGGAGAATGATAGGCCATAGAAAGAGCTGAGGCCAAGCCAATGGCCAAGATCAGTTATGAGACACAACAGTGGGGCCATCTTGATCTTTCAGCTACAGTAGGGAGGTTGCATTATCATAGTCACAGTTATAATTTCAGGACTGAACAGCAGAACTGTATGATTACCAAGCTCCAAATAATATATTACAGGCATTTTGAGCATCATAGTTTTGGAACGGTTTTGTGGACAGCAATAGGTAATTGATATAAACATTTTGTTCAGGGAGTCATCTTGGAGTGGCAGTCCTCATCACCCAGCCTCTGACTCCCTGTTCTCTTTGATCTGTGGATTGTGGGTTTGATTAGCTCATTTTGCTTCTTGATAACTCTCCTACCCCATCAACAAGTCTTAAAAAAACAAGTCTTACTTAGTTGCATGCTTACCAGCCTGTGTCCTTGACAAACGTGAATCCCTAGAAAAGTTAAAAAACTGTTTCACTAACTGTGGTGTTCCTAACATTTTGTAGTAAAATAGATAATGTTGTTTTGATATTCACAAGTAAATGTGTTTAAATCATGTTGGTTTTATAACCTGCTTTTACATTAAACAGTAGGGTACAAGCATATTTCCAGTGCATTTAGTGGTCTTCTCAAACATTATTATTTTTAGTACTAGTCCAGGCTTTTGTGAGGATATGTAATAGTTACAACTTACACTCTGTTTTTGGCATGGCAGTTTTTCACTATTATAAAAATGCCATGAACGTTTTGTAAACAAATCTTTGTGCAAATCTTTATTTTATACAGTAAAAGACTAAATATGAAATTGTACCTTCAAAATTTGTGAGTGCAAAATAGTATGTTTATGATCATTACAAGAGAAAGAAAAATACTTGTGAAGAAAGAGAAAATAAAAAGTGTCAGAATTATTCATAACTGTATTATCTACATTTTCTTCTTTTTCTAAAATAAATGTATACTACATATTAATCTCTAACATTAAAACAATGAAACTATTCTTATATTTTCTGTATCCTGGAAAAGAAGTAGGAATATCAAAGTTAGCTTTCTTTTAAAGTCTACAATATTTATACTGGAAAGAATTTAATGGGTTGCTCAAAACTTGCTATCAGGTTCCATTAAATTTATTTTTACAATAGTTCTTTGATATATATTTTAAGGTAGGCTATTTTGGTATTTAGACAATACCAAAAGAGACATTCAAATTTTTCATGTGTTTTAAAGAAGCATTTCAGGGCACAGAGTCCACAGGTTAAAAAAATGTTTTTTTTAGAAAGAACTTAAGAGAATTTTAATAAAACACCTTAACCCTGTTGTTTAGTTTCCAGGATACATAGACTACTGAGGCAGTTGGAAACTAGCATTAAGATGCTACTCACAAGGTAATTAAGCTTTCGATAAAAGAAAACACTTAACCAAATCATGATATAAAAACCACTTTTCCGCTTACATGATGCAACTTCACAACTTAACAGTCTCTCCCCAGTTTTTAAGTCAGCTGTCAAGGTGACAGTCATTAACCTGGGAATGAACATGTGGTGGGTTGTAACTCAACCTACAAATTTATTCAAATGTTTACCTTTTGCTAAATTTTGAATTTTGGTGAAATTTTCAATGATGTGTAAGAGATTTGTCATTAATGAATTCTTCACAATGGACTGCCAAGTGGTTAGGATAATCAGAAACTGCACTTAAAATTTTTTGTAAAAATTGAAGTGAAGACTGTAACTGATGTAAATGATAAAACCAAAGAACCTGTCCCTCTGGAAATGCTCCACTTTGAGAATGGTTTCCTGTCAAGTTATTCTCGTAGTTTGTCACTGAGAATGGGTTTGCTGCAAAACATAAAATTCTGAAAGGGGGATTTATAGTAAGTTGTAGAACAATTCTGATTTGTTCTATGTGCTTTTGTATGCCTAATTTTAAAATCTAAATTGAAAACAATGAGCATAGTAAAATTAAAAATTGGAAAACTATATAAAGGTCAAAAGTAATTCTTCCTTGCATGCCTGTTCCTAGGACCTAATTCTCCCCACCCCGAGGTATTCAGTGTTAGAAGTTTCCTGCATGTCATTCAAGTTATTTATGCTTTCGTGCTTATGTGCATGGTCAGCCCTTCCCTGCCATTCTCCCTCTTCCTCCCACCTTCCTTCTTTTCCCTTCCCTCTTTCTTCAGAAATAGAAACATTTTATACTATGGTTTTAAAATATTTTGTGGCAGCTTCCTTTGTCCTTAACAAACCTTCATTTATTACTATATAACTCTCCATATATTCCTTATTTTGCTTTGCTTTGTTTTTAAAGAACATAGTATATTCTCATAGTTCAACAATTATAAAACCACGAAAGGTGTTTAGTGAGTAAGCTTCCCTATCACCTCCTGAAGTCTGGCACTTACATTGCGCTTTTGTGTGTCCTTCCGGTACAGCATGGTGGCTTGAATGTCCCCTCCAAATTCATGTTGAACCTTTCTTGACATCATGACAGTAGTGCAAGGTGGGCCTTTCCGAGTTTTAGGGCCACAAGGACCCTGCCATTATCCTGGGAGGGAGGGAGTTATTGTGGGAGTTTGGCACCTTTCTCTCTGTGTCATGAGTTGCCTCACTTTGTGATACCTTCTGCCACATATTCTACAGTGGAAGCCTCGTATCTGGTGTGGTCCCACTCAGTCTTGAACTTTGCAATGTCCAGAATCATGAGGAAAATACATGTTTTTGTTTATAATATACCCAATCTCACTTATTCTGGTGTACAACAGCAAATGGACTGAGACAGTTTTGTTTGTGTGAGTGAAAAACATACACTAACCATGGGGCTGGAGGTACAGCTCAGTGGGCTAAGTGCTTGCCGCTGAGCACTAGGGCCCTGAGTTCGATCCCTGATCCCGGAAAAAAAAAAAAAAAGAAGAAAAAAAAAAACATACACTAACCAACCTTATTTTTCCTTCATTTCTATCAAAAATAGAATATATAATATAAATCTGAGTCCCAGAAGGAAACAGAATTCCATGAAAATAGTTCTACTGAATGTACTGAGTGAGAAAAACTTACCAAGTGATGGCACCATATTAAGGGAACAAAAGCAGAAGATGAGACACAGAGACTAGTGAGAACGTTCACAGCCCTTGACCCTGAAGGAACAAGGGGCCTAACAGGTGAGAGCTGCAGTCACAGAGATTAGCAAAGGCAACGTTGTAGTCCTGCGAAGAGGGCCACTGCCAGAAGTTGGCAGCAAGGTAGAGAGGATGTAGGAAAGAAAGACCTTGGCCCCTCTGTCTTCCTTCAATCTGTACAAGTCACTCAGACTGCGGAGTGAGATAAAAAGGTAGCCCTGTGGATGCAATTCAGATGGGCTGTGCATCCAGGGCAGAGCAAACATCATTGTGGATGTGTGCAGGTACCTCTGAAGGATAAATGTTCAGTGTATGTATGAGAGGTGGCTATAGAGTCTGTAACTTTGGTAGATACAATCAGTTCTCCTTCCTAGCAACTGTGGCATTTTGCATTAGCAATAGCAAGCACATGAACGCCTGTTTTCCCACAGCCTCAGAGGCGGTGTGCTCTTGTACATTGGTCTAGTTCCTGAAATTATAAGTGGTGAAGTAATTTCGTGTAAACACCATTGTGACTTTACCTATTATTTCCATAAGATGCACGTCATTGTGCTTTCGCTCAGATTCCTGTCTCTGAAATGAATATATACAGCCCATGGTTTTGTTTAGATTTTCTTGAGACATCTTTTCATAGAGTTTCCTTTTAATTTCTGAATCACTTGATTTTGGGTGTATCCCTTGGATGCAGCACAGGATTGGCACTTCAGTTGGGACCTAATTTGAAAATCTGATTTGTTGAAAGGATGAGTTATGTGCTGTTATGATTTAAATATGAATTTCACCCAAAGACTCCAGCACTGAAGGCTTTGTCCCCGGTGCAGCAGTGTACAGATGTGAAACCTAAGATGTGATTCGATTATGAGGACAGTAACCTCATGAATGGATGAATCCACTTGGGAATTCGCAGCTGGCTAGGCTTTCGGTAGGGCCCCAGTCTGAGGAAGTAGGTGGGTGGAGGCAGGCCTTTGGGGGATGCATTTTGTCACTGGCCCCTTCCTTAGCTGTCTTGCGCTTGCTTTCCTGACTGCTAAGACAAGCTCACCTTTTTTTTGCCAAGTCACTGCACCATGATATTTTTGCATTGGAGCCAGTGGTCCATGCATTGAAACTTCCGAAACCATGTGTCAAAATATATCTTTCCTCCTTTAAGTTGTTTTTGTCAGGTATACTGTCACAGTCATGTAAAGGTGACTAATACATGATCATTTATATTTATCAATATGATAGAAACATTAACTCTATGTACTTACTATTTTTATATGTTGTGAAGTCCTTCCACAATTCTTATTTGCTTTTGAATTGGTTACTTCTTGTGAATTGTGATCCAGCTGGCGCACATGATATTTACTTGGCCACATTCTTTCTTCTGAATCATTCACTTTTAGTCAATAGAATGGTCAAATTTTGGCATTTAGCTTTGTAGTCTGAACTGTTCATATTCCTCTGTTTTTCATTTCTTCTCTTTGACTGGTACGCTTGGTCCTCCCAGGGATGTGTTGTATTTTCCCTTCAGTCCCCACTCACCCCCTTCACTGAAGTCATGCCATTTTCACCGTTGTCAGGTCGTTCAATGACTTCTATTTTTTTGGTCCTAATTATGCCCTTGAAAACATTCAGTTTCACTGCCAAGCTTTTTGCTAAGTTTTGCCCATGATCTCCTGGTTGGTTGGAGTTTAAAACCCCTAGGGGTAGTTTTCTGAAGAAGGGCTCATAAATTCCATGATTTATTACATGTCTGCAGCCTTACTCTTGGTGATCTAGATGCTGAAAATAAAACATGTGTTTTATCCTTTCAGGAATATGAAATCCTTGGCTCTGCATTCATTCCCTAATGCACACCTTAAATATCTTTTAGATTTTACTCCCTTGTCCTTTGGTACTGACTCTTGCTGGTTAGAAACATCTGATATGAGGCCAATTTTCTTTTCCTTGTATAGGCAACTTGATTTTTTTGCCTGGATGCCCAGATCATTTTTCTTTTCAGCTGAAGACTTTTACTGTGAGACTACCTATATGGAATATGTTTTTGTATCGACTGACCTAAGTCAATTCTCACTGATACATGATATGCGATTCCAATATGTAAATTAGGTCTTTTTGTTATTCCAGGACAATTTTCTGGTCATTAAAACACATGTTTTGTGGTATTTAGTTGTTTCTTCTTCTAGGCATTTCAAATATGTGTGTCTGCTATGTATTATTTTCTTTGTAATAATTGTCATTTATAAAAATCTGTTTCATTTTGTTAATTTTCTAATTTCCCTTTTGTATGCCTCTTAAATCCAGAGCATATCCTCTTTCCTTGTTTCTTTTATATTTTTCCTGACATTTGCTTATTCCTACTTAATTTCTTCCTGGTTGTTATTTCCCTGCAGCGATATCTCTTTAGAGCTACAATTACTTCATTAAAAATTTAATAATGATTATATGGTAGTAGAGTATTTTGTTACAATTTTGTTATAATTTCTGTTATGATTTTGTTATAATTTTCTTCTGTTTCATGGCACCATATTTTTCCTGGTGTGTTCCCATAGCCAGCAGGAAAGTTTTGATGCTTCTTATAGATACATTTTCCTTTCTGTGTGGGTTCCCATGCGTATTTTATTTTTCTATATCCACCAAGTGGAAGCATCATGGACAGGTACTTGTGGGGGAGAATCCTATGAAGGTAGTAGAGGGAGGAAGCAGCAGGAGATTTTCAAGCCTTTAAATGATTGGGTCTATTGCTTGCTGCTACAGCAATAGACTCTTCCACATATGTGGCCTCTATTATGCACGTATTCTTGGCCTCTGCAAACCTAACTTTCTACAGGAGGAATTTTGCTACGATCTTTCACTAACCCCGACTGCCAGGAGACACAATGTGGCGTTCCTGGGTGAGTCCTCACTTTTAAAGGTGTGTTGGTGCCGGGAATGTCTGCACTCCCCATTCTTTGCTTCTGCCCTCTCATTTATGTAAGGCTGACTGGAGGCGATGCCTTGCACTTCTCTTTCTTCTGTCTCTTCTGTTACTGGTTCTTCAGTGTTTCTGCAGGTCAAGGTCACAGCTGATTTTGGAGTCTGGGTTTGCGATTTTTCCTACCTACCTGTTCCACTGAAAGTGATTATTTCTATTTTCTCCTTATCCTGGATGTTTTATGGAACTCAAAATGGTGAAAGTTGGATACAAATATTTCCCCCTAATGGATTTAACTCTTTATGGTACTGGGGATCAAACTCAGGACCATGCGCTTGCTAGGCAGGCGCTTATTCCACTGAGCTATATCCCCAGCCCTGGATTTAACTCTTTAAACAATAATTTTACCTACAAATTCAAAGATCCAATCTAAAAATGGGCATCTGAGATGAATACACACTTCTGAAATGAAGAAATACTAATGGTGAATAAATACATGAAAAAATGTTCAACATCATTAGTCATTTGAGAAATGCAAATTAAAACAACACTGAGATTTCATCTAACCCCAGAAAGAATGGCTATCATCAAGAAATCAACCAATAACAAATTTTGGAGGGGCTGTGGGGAGAAAGGAACCTTACTCCAATGCTGGCAGAAGTGTAGATTGGTGAAACCACTGTGGAAATCAGTTTGGAGATTTCTCACAAAAGTAGGATTGGAAATCCCTTTTAACCCAGCTAGTCTCCTTCTTGGTATTTTCCCAGAAGAATTAAAAACATCATGCCATGGTGATATATGTGCACCCATGTTTATAGCAGCACAATCTATTATAGCTAAATCTTTGAAACAACCCAAATGCCCATCAACTGAGGAATGGATAAAAAAAAAATGCAGTATTTTTATAAAATGGAGTATTACTCAGCTATAAAAAAGATAAACTCAAGGCTTTTGTAGGTAAATGGATGGAACTAGAGACCATACTCATAAGTGAAATCAATCAGATCCATATGTGTAAACATCATATTGTCTCCCTGGTGTAGGAACTTGAAAGGAATAAGTGAAACTTAAAATGTACAATAGATGACAGGAAAGGGAAAGAAATTGCTCAAAGGGGGGAACAAGGAAAGAAGAAAAAAGAAAGAAGGAAGGCAATACACACACACACACACACATATGAATAGCTGTGATAACTGTATTGCTGTCTGATGGTATATTGAATGGAACAGTTAATGCTTAACTTTTTTATGTTCTGACCAGTTTTGCATGCTTATATCTGGTGATCTGAACAACTGATTTGAAGGTAACATTATGCAATGGAACTACCATGGTGAATTCCTACCAACTTGTCTAGTGCAACTCCGTATTATCGCTAATGTTTTATCTAATAATTATTTTCTTATTCTCTTTAGTGGTTTGAACAATCGTCCATTCTTGTATCTGGTAATCTGAGCAATGTAGTTGAGGCTAGCAACATGTAATATAACATTCACTGTTAATTCGTATTATTTTGTCTTGAAACCCTGTATCACTTTAAATGTTCTTTCTTTGGTTTGTTTATGTTTGTGATGCTGGCATGCTGCTATTATTCTTTTCTATTTTTTTCTCATTTGCTACTTTCTGTAAAATGAAATTTAAAAAATCATTTTAAAATAGTATTAATAGTGCACAAACACAAGCAGGTGAACAGAAAGACCATTATAATGTGAGTAACTTAATGGTAATATATAAAATTGTGGAGGAAATTCTGGGAACATAATGGAGCACAACATTATTTATGTAAAACATATAAATTCTGTTTTGAATGGGTAGGGAGAATAAATAGAAGTTGATTTCCTTTGGAGTACAGAGACTTCATGTTTTTATTAAAAAAATGATTTCATTTATTTCCATAAAAAGTGGCAATCTATGGTTTGTTAATTAATTTCAGTGTGAAAGGAAGGAGCTCAAAAGAGATCACATGCTGAAATCAGGTTTCTTCTTGAAGGAACAGCATTTTTCCCAGATCACTCCAGCTTCTGTCCAGTATTTTTAAAAATAGAAATTCATATTTATTATGAACTAGTCTTTCACCCTTTCCATTTAAAGTGAGTAAATGGAAACATAAAACATACTGAGTGGAAATGTGTATGTTTGAAATCATTTTATCTGTGCAACTAGGGCTGGGGATATAGCTCAGTGGAATAAGCGCTTGCCTAGCAAGCGCAGGGTCCTGAGTTCAATCCCCAGTACTGCAAACAAACAAACAAAAAAAGATATCTGTGCAACTTGCTGCATTCCCTACCAGTTTTCAGATTTAGAAATTCAGAAGTTTGTGTCATTGTCCTTATTTCCAGAAAGCTGTTTGTCTTAGTGGCAGAGGTGAGCGAACTGTGAATCTAATGAAACTCATACTGCTGAAAAATCTTTCGGTCGTGAGACTACAGTCATGTGTCACCCAACAATTGGGATACCTTCTGGAAATACATTGCTGGGTGATTTTATCATTGTGTGAACATCAGAGAGGGGACTTACACATAGCTGTATAAGACAACAATTCCATATGACCCCTCAGTGCAATCAAGAGTCATGTTAAATACTTGATGTGCAAAGTGGCTGCTAATACAGGATGCTCCATTGTAAACTTTAAAAAAAAATAGATGGAGAATGTTCTAAAATAACAAAGTAAAATGTAGGAAATACATAAATAACACAATTTTTATTATTATTGCCAAATATTATGTGCAGTACACAGCTGTATATACTATATTTCTATATGACTGGCAGTACCATGGCCTTATTTGCATGAACATTATCACAAACATGTCATGGATTGCATTATAATGTTCCTTCCAGTGATGGCCCCTAGGCCATAGAAAATTTTCAGCTGCATTATAATTCTGAGATTACTATTATACACATGGACTATTATTAACCAAAGCACAATTATATAGCAAATGATTACAATGTGGGGCTTAACAATAAGCGTACATGGTGATGTGGTTTTGGAATACTTGCAATAGCGAGGTATTTTGACTTCAATAGGTTAAGATAAAGATCCTTTCCAGTCCCACCTCTCCTGCTCCACACTTACTCTCATGTTGGGCAGCTTTGGGTGACCACAGGCAGTTTGAAATCAGGCAAAGGGAAAGTTCTATTGGCAATGTATTAAATTTTAACTTATTGAGATGTATTTATGTAATTGGGCTAGAATATCATGTATCTACTTAGATTTTTGCTGCTCAAATGAAAGAATGGTTTCCAGTTATTTTGCCACTAACCCTCTCCTCTATGCATGTTCGACCAGTGTCATGACAAGAAGTGGGGGCTCCGTGGTCATATGTTGCACTTGTATATGAAAAGCAGACACTTGAAGGTATAAAGCCTGAGGCTAATCATCAGGTGTGTAAAATTATGATAAATGGAGGATTAGATTGTAATCAGCACCTTGTCAACTCAGAAATTTGCTCTGCCAGGAGAAATTGAAAATGCAGTGTATATAATTATGTAAGTATATAACCACCCCGCCTTCTTCTCTTCTTTTTTTATGGGGACTGCACAAATAAAATTTGTAATTACCATGTCCGTGGGAAATAGACTCATGAAGGTGTGTTGCAAATAGCAAGGATGTCTACGTGCAAAGTTATAGTTCAGTTTTTAAATTTCTATTTTCTTTTGACTTTTCTCATTGTAAGTATTCACTTGGTAATTTAATACTTTAATTTAAAAAATCTATCTTAAAGAAAACTCTCAAAGATTTGTGATCCCCAGGTACCGCAAAACCTGTATCATTCTATGCTTAATAGGATAAAATAAGAAGTTCATGTATCACTGACTATTTTCCAACTAGTATGAAGGGAAACGTATTCCAGCTACAAGTCCTCAGTATTTTATTTATCCTGAATGAGTATGCAAAGGAAAATGAGGTTTCTGTTTACTCGGGGAGTGAGTAGAGGAAAAGGCAAAAGGGATGAACTGCTGTTTGTATCATTTTGTTTTATTTCAGACTTGATTAAGAATGGTTTCAGCATTGATTCAATTCAGCTAATGCCTACTCTAAATTATATGGAAGATAATTTTGTGCTTGTATTTGAACAAGTGAGGCCCCTGGCACTCAGGGTTCCTTTACATGGAAGAGCCTGTTGTCTTCCAGAATGTGGGGTGGGCTGAGGCTAGTGCTACCATTCGGACAAGAGTTCTGACCTAGATCCAGTGCATGGGTTCTGTATCTGAGATGCACCTTCTTCAACATTTTTGAGATTTCTTCTGGTGGCTAAGACTGGCCAGGGCTGTAGTGCTATCTGCATGGGTCATCCTGAGCCTGGATATCAACCTGATGGGATCTATCTAGAGCTCTGGAGAACCCCAGTTCCAGGAGGTTAGTTTGTAGCAAGGTGATTGCTGTTACTAGTCACAGATAATATTTTTCATGGAACTGCTTGATATTGGACTCCTAGAATGGTGCTGATATGCTGATTTTGGGCAATCCTTACACTGGACATAGGGGGCTCTAGACCCCAGGCTATTAATGGTCCATGTGTGCCTTTTTGCATGTGTACATATGTGTGTGTGTGTGTGTGTGTGTGTGTGTGTGTGTACTGACTTCTTCCCACTGCAGTGCTGCCCACAGATGAGATGGCGATGCTGGCAGGAAGCATGCTTTATCCTACGGGTTTCCTAGCACTGACACCAAGGGCAATTGCTCCTCCCCCTCCACCAGCTCTGTACCAATGTCACAGAATCCTCTGGGAGTGGGCGCATCTATTCATCTTAGGGATTTTGAGACCATAAGTTCTCAACACCAATCATCCTTTTAGATAGCTATCCTCTCTGAATTTCCTCCAAATTGTGGGATCATTGAGCTTTTTTGTTCAGTCTCATGCAGTGATAGACAAGGAGTAGACATCTCTGCATGAATAGGCCACTCATTTCCCCCACCCACGCACCCAGTGGAGATATGTGGAAAAATGGCTTGCAGTTAACTTGAAATGACCACATTCTAGGAATGCAGTGATTATGGCCTGAAGAGCTGAAGAAATTGTTGGAAGATGAATTGTACTGCATACACACTGTAGAAGTTTGTTCTGTACATTTAGCATGATGAAAATTACTAATGTCCCCTACATACTTTGGCTGAGACTTGAATTTATGTCCATCATCAAGTAGGCAAAGTACTATCCTGAGAGTTACGTAAAGCCAAAATTCATAGACAGTACAGGATTGCAAGTAATGATGTCACCAGCATCAAATGAAAATTATTACACTGCTCCTGGAGAAAGAGGACCAGTATTGTTTCTACACACAGTTGTTCTAAAGAAGTATACAAATTTGACCAATAAGTATGTTTCTAACCTTTTCCTTGAACTGGAAATAGGAATTAATGAAGAGTGATGATCTTTACCATAGAAAACAAACAGTTTCTGAAATTGAAAGAGAAGAGCTGGTGTCTGGATACTGTAAAGGATCTGTTATGGTTTAGAGCTCAACTGTCCTCCAAGAGTCTTACGGTTAGAGGTGGAGCTTTGCTGGAAAGGAGAGTCACTGGGACGTGGCAGAGCAGGGTGTATTCTCCTCCCTAGCTCCTCCTTTTCTTCCTGCTTTCTGACCTCCATGCAGTGAATAGTTTTCTTTCGCCATGTCGTTCTGTGATGCTGTTTCTGCCTTGGAGGCAGCAGATCATGGACTGAGTCAACTGGAGAACTGTGAAGCAAAAGAACCCCTCTCCTCCTTTAAGTTGTGGACATAGAGTATTTTATCCCAGTGACTGGAAAGTGCCTCATACAGAAAATTGGTGTCAAGAGTGTGACTGAAGCTGACCATGTGGTGTAGAGGCATTTTGAAGTGGTTTGTGGGAAGAGTTTGGAAAGGTTGGAAGAAGTTGGCTGGAGAAGCCTTAGCATAATATAAGCTGAGCTTGATGGGTAGCTCTGGGTGGAAGTCAGAAGATCGGGTTCCTCTTGATAGGAATGTGAGAGTAAAGGCCAGGCACTTGGAGTTTCAGAAAGGGATGAGGACAGTACAGAAAACTGGACTAGAAGTCATGTGTATTACTCTGACAAAATATTTTCCTACCTTTTGCACATGTCTTGAGACTTTGAAGGCAACTGAGATTAAAGATGGCAGACTAAAATTAATACAGATGAGGAAATTTCAAGGCAGCCTAATGGTCATACTATGGCATAGGTATTGATGACTGCTTTTAGCTAGATCTGTCTTAAGAATTATGAGCAAATGGCTGAAGTGAATGATTTAAAAAAAACTTTGCTGTTTGCCAGAAAGGAAACATTTGCAGAGTCAAAGCAAAGGAGAGCATGGTTGCTTAAAAGAATCACATTATAAAGAAGCCATGAACTTTGTGTAAGGACAAGAAGATGCCTGGAAATCAGAAATACTTCACTTATCCCAGATTCAAGGGTTCAAAACTATACATCTTTTATTTGAGGAGAGTTCTAGAATACCTGCTCATTCTGGTCCACTTAGGGAAGTGTATCCCTCAGTTCAGCCTTTCAGGCACTCAGAGGCTGCTGTAGCTATGTTAAGGGAACCTCGCTACTGCTCAAACTGTATGATAGCACTCACATAGTATTAGGTCTTCAGATGTAGAGAATGCAAGAGTTATGGGTTTATGGAGGTTTAATCTAAGATTTCCGAGGAAGGGCTGGGTATCTAGACAGAAATGCATGATGGGGTCACATTTTCTGCTAGGAGCCCATAAGAAGTCAGTGCATAAAGCTATGAGACTGAAGTTGAAGGTGTAGTGGAGACCTCAGGAAAAGAAAGCACCAGGAATATCAAAAAAGCTGAAGACAGTGAGCAGAACTAGCCTAAGAGAGGCCATGGCGGGATGCAACTTGTAAGACCAGAGGCGTGGGGTGTCCAAGCCTTTTGGAGCTCACATCTCATCACAACTTGCCCTGGGTGCTGGATGTGGAGCCATAGGGTTTAATGATTGTGCTGCTATGCTTTGGTCTGATTTCTATTCTCCATTTCTCCCTTTGGAGTGGAAATGCTTATCCTTTGCCATTGTACATTGGAAATGTTCAACTTTCCTGTTCATTTTTAGAGAATCTCAGAGATAACTCTTCACCTTGAGTATCAGAGGAGAATTTGGACTTGGACTATTCAGCAGTGTTGACCTGTTAAGATTTTGGCAACTCTTAGAGATAGATTCAATGCATTTTGGACATAAGTCTTTTGGGGGTCAGGGGCAGAATATTATGTTTTAGATCTAAAATGTTTCCCTTCTTGTTTGAAAGTTGGGCCTGGCTGCTAGAGGCAGGTCACTGGACGTGTGGCTTACCATATTTCCCCAAAATAAGATGTAGCCAGAAAATAATGAGCCTTGAAAAGTAGAGCTCAAACATGCCAGCCCCAGTCAGGCTATCTTTGCCTTAGCTGCTTTATTGAGTAGCTACTGAGCAAGAGAACAGTGATGGCAGGTAAGGAGAGGACAGACTGCTCAGGGCTGGCATGTTTGATCTCTAGTTTTCAAGGCTGATTGTTTTCTGTCTTGGTCTTATTTTCAGGGAAAGAAGTAGAAGGTTGTAGTTTCCTTCCCTCTCTCTGCTTTCTGACTGCCATGTGGTGAACAGTTTTCCTCCATTGTTTCATTCTTCCACGTCCTTTCTGCCTTGGGGTTAGACAGCCATGAACTGAACCCACTGAAACTATGATGCAAAATAACCCTCTCCTCTTTTAGATTGCAGAGTCAGGTATTTTGTCCCAACAATAGGAAAGTGGCGAATGTATGATCTTTCTGTTTTGATTGGGTGCTAAACAAATATGCAGATACATCTCTACTTTCTATTCTAAATCTCCATCAAGCTATCATTCTAAATTAAAAGGCTCACTAAGTTATAGTGTAGTTTTATTTTTTTATTATTTTTTTGGGGGGGCGGTACCGGGGATCAAACTCAGGACCTTGCACTTGCCAGGCAGGCGCTTATTCCACTGAGCTATATCCCCAGCCCTATAGTGTAGTTTTAAATCAAATTGTTTATTCAGACAGTGACTACTAATCCTGGTATACCAACTTCATTGCATTAAGTAGTGTGCTTTTAGGTGTGTCTTGGTGGGTCATGGAAGATTGGCCTTGGGTGCTGTCCATGGTCCCTGCCTGTTTCTCTCTGGCATCGTTACCTTGCTCTGCTTCCAAGATACTATGAACTAAGTGGGTATAAAATGATGTAATATTTCTTTTGGTTTAGTATTTATTCCTGTTACATACTTCTGAATACTGCAAATCCTCAACTTACCCAGGGGTTCTGTTCTGGTAGAACATTTGTAACTCAAATTCATTCAGATGTTTGACCAAGTGAGTCTCATATACCTTTGACACAAGTATACAGTGTATGCTGCTTGGTGCTTCCCAGCAGTTCCCTCCACATCGTCACCGCTTTTGGTGTTTCTTCCGGACATCCTAGGCCCTGACTGAGCACTGTAGAGAGAGCACACAGCAGCACGATGGTGACAACGTCGAGCAGACACATAAGCTATTTCTGTGACTTGTGCATCTATGCATGTTTGTCTGTTCACATCTGTGAAAGTTTACAATTTGAATGTTAGTGTGTTGGGGACTTACTGTACTATTCCTTATCCCACTTTGTCTTTACATTCTGGCTTTTCTGGTTGGGTCATGTCACCCTTCCATTCATGACTGATCTAGGTTAACAATTTTTTAAGTGCACTAACACTCACTCAGAATGAGAGGGGAAAGTCAGAGGGGCAAATGTATATAGCTTGGGTTTTAGTTTAGCTCTTGCTCTCTCCACGTTACTTGGGTCCTTTTCCCTCTGTCTCCATGTATATATTTACTTATACCCATGACAGGAGCACAAAAACTTCCTATGGGCATCAGCAACTCATTCTAAATCCCGTGAGTACTCCGTGATTGAATGAAAGAATAATGCATTAAGCAGGGCATATTATTTCCTTGGCTACCCTTGTATCCCATTTCCTTGATATTCTATCAAGACTTTCCACTAACAAATCCATTATTGTGTGAAATGCCATTTGCAAATACTTCTCTACTTGAAAGCTGCGTACCTGACACATTTTGAGCAATTACTGATGCTTTTCTTCACAGGGCTGTGTTGGGGAAGCTTTTGGACAGAACATATCCTGTAATTAGATAAATTTGAGTGGATTTGTCTGAAAGCAGTCTAATGAATGACATTTTGCTTGTCATGGTGAAATTTCCTTTAAGCAAGAGGGACTGAGGGGCTTGTATTTACTTGTCCTGTTAATCAGAAGCAGTGTGGGTATGCTTAATTTGACCTTTAAGCAGACATAGCTCAGACCCAGCTGTCTTTCTTTGTGCAACTCTCTGGCAAACTTTTTCTCTCTTTTAGCCACCACTATTGTGGGATTTCAAAAATTCCAAGCCATGTAACATTTAATGAATGCCAGTCGTGTGGAGAAACAGGGTCCATGTGAACTGTACTTTCTTCTGGAACCTTATTCCCAATTGCAGGCTGCTCACTGCACCAGTAAATTTGACCATTGTTTGCTCAGTACTTAATTTACTGCCATCTCAGGACAGCCTTGATTTGGTTTCCCTTTTATAAGACGTGACCCCAAACGACTGCTTGCCAAATGAAATTTCATTTCAGCTGTTGGTAGAAGCACCTCCAGGAGGGTTCATACAGAGATACTCACAAATGCTTATCTTTTTACAGGATCAAAGCACAGATTTTAGAGATATGGGAGAAAAAGCCTATGGGGGCAGTGATATGAGAGACATGAATAGGTCTTCCAAAGTGATTAAGATGAGGCAGAATGAGGATTATGGGCACAATTTCTGTTAAATCTGTTAAATACTGGAAAATAGAATATAAGATCTAGAATTTCTTTTTTTTTTATTTGCATTGCTTTTATTTTTTATTTTAAAAATAAGAGAATGAAAACTTATTACAAACACACATTTAGAAAATAACACAAAAATAATACAAGCAGTACAGAATTTCAGACAAGGTGATGGGAAATTAACAATGGTTGTTGTATTACATGTTGATATCTTTAAACTGGATCCTCAGATAAACAAATATGAACATGTAAGATTGACCAGACACTTAAATATTAACTTTTTTTCAATAGAGCAATAAAAGTTAGTAGTACAACTATGTTACCTATCCTGTGTGTACATGTATACATCCACATTGGAATATTACTCAGCTATAAAAAAGATAATCTAGAGCCTTTATAGGAAAATGGACACCACTAGATACCATACTCATAAGTGAAATAAATCAGACCTGCATGTGTAAACACCATATTGTCTCGCTAGTGTAAGGACCTGAAAGTGTGAATGAAATGTGGGAGGTACAATAGACATTGTTAAAGGAAATGAAACTGCTCAAAAGGAAAGAACAACTGAGATGAAGGGAAAGAGAAAAGAAGGAAGAGGAAACGGTCTAGAACTTCTATACACTTCCAAGGAACAGTGGTGATGATGGCAGCTTTGGTCACAGAAGGTCAAAGCAGGTTGAAGACGTGTTTGCACTCTCACCATTGTCTCTATTCATGTATGATGAATGTGCACAACACCTATTCCCGGACAGAAATGATTTCAGCCAGGGTGAGGTGGGCTGTACCTGCAATCCTAGTGTTCTGGGGCATTGTGGTAGGAGGATCGCAAATTTGAACTTAGCCCATACAATTTAATAATTTATCAAGACCCTACTTCAAAATAAAAAGGCTGAGGATATACTTCAGTGTGAAGGTTCTGGGTTCAATCTCCAGTACTTCCAAATAAACGCGTGCGCACACACACACACACACACACACACACAGACACCCGCAAAAGCCCAGAAAAAAATCCCAAATGAAAATCAGTTAACATGGTGTTCTGAGTGTCCCTGATAACATGATTCTCTTTCTTTTGGTTTCTAGATTACTGAATGCACTACTATGTTTCAGTAGGGTAAATTCTGTTTGGGTAGCTGTTAGTACTAATATCTGATGGGTCACATTTTGCTGTTGTATAGAATGTGTTCTCCTTTATGAATAGCATTCATGGGAATGCTTGGGCTGAAGAGATGTTCTGTTCTTCCCACCATTTAGAGGTGAGAATGCCCATTAAAATCTGGGTCCACTTCCTACTGTAGGAGGAAATTCATACTACGCTGAACAGAATAACTGAGGCAGTGGCACTTTTTGAGACACTAAGCTTCTCCCTGTAAGAGCAATTCAGGTTTTACTAATTAATCATTAACTATCCAGAATAAGAGAGAACTTTGTAAGTTTTGAATATCTCTGGAATTTGGGCAATAAAGAAGGTGACAGTTATTATATGAATTTCTCTAGTGTTGATTACCTGTGTACATCATGAGTTGGGCCATCGCGGTCCCCAAAGATTGTAACAATTTACAGTAGAGTATGTCCTGCCTTACAGATCTGAAACCATAGACTGTAATCCACTAGGCATGTGTATATTTATTTATATTTATTTTACTTTTAAGGACATAACCAAACTATCCTAATAATTTTTAACCCAATATTAATCGCATAAAGAATACTCATACCACATAGGTATATTAACCTGAAACTAGCGCATTTTAGGATATATATTTTGGGTCAAGGAGGCATATTTCATTCTTTGTCATATCATCCCTTCAAAGAAGTAGCTGTAGGGCTGGCGTGATCCCCATTATCTGACTGGAAGGATATTTATAGAGGTTAAAGCCAATTTTTCTGATGATCAGAATGGACAGGTTTTGGATCCTAATGTAAAGGCCAGGATAAAGGGATCTCTCTCTACACATGTTGACTACAGCCACAGGAATACTAGGAAACTCCAATAAACCATAATGGAGATGGTTTTTCACATCTCTTCTGGCAGTAGGTATAAAAGAGGAGCAGCCATCCCTTTTGAAAAGGGAGCTTGACATTTCCACAAGGAAGACAGAAAAAGGCAGAGGGTTCCACTTCTTTCCTCTAGCTCCCAAAGGAAAATGAGGAAGTGAGGGACGGAGACCGGGAAAACTGGAGCCTTGCTTCCCTTGTTGGCGTACCACGGCGTCTTGTGTCTGCGCATCATCTCCTTCAGCGGAGAGCTGGGTCCCGTGAGAAAGGTGGGAATCACCTGCGCTGTGTTAGTGTTTTGCCAACCTGAGGATGAGAACTTCTAACAATTTAGTCAGCTTTGTTTTCCCTAATACCAACCACACTTCATTGGAATGGGGTGGGAAAGAGAGTGGTCAGGGAAGACAGAGTGACAGGTAAATGGCTTGGCAGTTTTGCAAGATCCTCTTCCCTCAGAAGAAAATAGAAAACCTCTGGTATGTCAGAGATGTGGATATCACCACTACCACCACGACTGCTGCCGCTGCCACCACCACCACCACCATCACCATGCAAATATATAGTTCTCAAGAATTTTGGAAGATATTCTTGATAGTAAAATTTGGGTTACTTTGAAATCAGGTATCATATCATGAGAAAATATTTTAAAGACAAACATTGGCGTATGGTTGAAAGTCAAGCATTTAAACATATATATTGCTTTCAAAATAAATACAGCATTTGAATCTCTTCTTCTTTTTTTCTTTTTGTACCAGGAATGAAACTCAGGACCTTGCATTTGTCAGGCAGGTACTGTGCCTCTGAGCTATATATCTGGCCTTGAATCCCTTCTCTTGTCAGGAAGGGGCTGAACATATTAAGCTCCTCTTGGCAAATCTCTAGGTGGAGCATCTGGCCACCACATTTAAGTGTTCCTGGTCCTTTCCAGTTGCCTAGAGGGTTGGATGCCCAAATAAAGAAAATGAGAGAGGACCAATGAATCAACTGTCATTTTCTCCTCAAAAATGTGGTCTCAGGAAAAGGATCCAGGAGATGTGGAAGCCCCTGGATGGAAGCTTCCAGGTTGGCCTGGGGCTTCCAACAAGCAGCTTGTGGCAACTCAGGAGTTCAACAAAAGTGCTTTGCTTCCTACTGTTCCTGAGTTTTGGAAGCATTACTTTCCCTCCTTAACTACTCTACTATTTTAGTAATTTTGTAACCTAATGTCTTTCTGCTTGGAAAGCTTAGAATGGCTTTGGTTTCTCCCAAACACCAATTATATTTTTGTGTAAAGTCACGTGATAGCTAACTAGCAAAGCTGTGAAGCAAATTTGGACTGGTTGACTGTAAGCTGTGCAGACTTTGGGCAAACTACTTTTTTCTAGTTGCTGAAGAAAACATGCTTTGGAAGGAAAAATATCTTGTCATTTTAGATAGATGTAATCACATCTATCTATCTCAGTGAAGCAGTAGCAGCATCACATTGTGGGAAGAGAAATCCTTGGAGATGGCAACCTAAATTCATCTGCATAAATTCTAGCTGCACAGACAGTGTCTTCATATTTTTTGAGGAAGTAAGTGCTCCGCATCCTTTTGGGGAATAAACATATTGCTGGTGTCTTTTGGGAGTAAAAATTGAGGCTTTTTATGGCCAGCAGGTCAATAGCAGGAAGAATATTAGGTAAATGAGCTTTTTGGAATCTGGTGACCAAAAGCACCCCAATGCAGGTGGAAGTATTTCATGCTTTAACCTGTGGCACTCCCTTAATAGAGGCAAAGCCAAAGACATGACAGAAAAATCAGAGTGGACAACTTCAGAGACTTGCCTTTATTTTCAGAGTGGTGTTACTATTTACCTAGTCAGGTCAAAAGAGGAACTCACAAGGATGCTCTTAGCAAACAGTAAGCAACACAAGTGCCTCTGTGCTGCTGCCTGCAGGGTTTCCCACAGGGCTGAGAGCATACTTGCGGAAGAGAAGGTGGCACCCTGAATCTGTATGTAACCCTTCAGTTTCAATCTCCTTATCACAAAACAGTTACCTCATAGGATTATATTGAGAATAAAATTCTTAGTCAGGACTGGCTTATAACAGGCATGTAGTTAATATTTCTTTACTGTAATCAGTGAGCCACAGCACTTAGAGTTCCTAGTTTCCTGGCCAAGCATCTTTCCATGTGCTGTGAGTGAGACTGTGCTTCACCCTCAGGAGCAGACACTCGGAATATTTTTATATTTTCCCTCTAATACTCGCCCTGTCCCCTTCAGCTCTCTCAAGCCTCCAAATTATCTTACATTCTTTGGCAAGTAGAACAGAATCAAGAAAAGTCAGGGTAAGGTTTGCAAAAAGTATAAGGGTCTTTAAATATCTGAGAAGGGAGAACTTGTTGAGGGGCCACTTGTAGCCACTTTCTGGAATTTGTAGAAAACAGGCTGAGAGAACTGCCAAATCTGAGTGTTAAATATGAGAGAAAAAGATGCTGTTAAAAAGTCTGTTATTTTGCTTTGGCTGTATCTTCATCACGCATGCTTGTATCCGAGGACACCTTATGCCCTCAAGGACCGGAAAGTCCTCATGGGGAACTGCAGAAGTTTCTCTGACTGTAATGCCGGCTGGGGGCATTGGGAACTGCTGGTGTTTGATGGATTCAGTGTCTCACTTTGAGGCACTTCTTGTTTCTGTGGGAAGCGGTGCCGTCTTCCGCTCTCCAGGCAGGGGTTTTGTTCTGTTTTGCTTACACCGCTTGGCAGAGAGAGCAGGTAGTTGCCCATGGACTACCAAACCGGCCTGCACTGAGCTCGCATATTCCTTCTCCTTTGTATCAGATAGCATTTACTCTTTTTCCCCTTCACATTTCTGAGCGGCACGATGTCACACACCCGATTTATGCTCATTCAGGGCAGTGAGAGTCCACTTGGCACCCAGTGTCATGGAGGCTGCTCCGCAACTTTTCATCTAACTTGGGACATTCCCGAGTTATGTAATTTTGAAGCTGGCTGGAGAAAACCTTTCTAGTTTCTACGTTTTACAGAAAATAGAGTATTTCTATGCAGTTGGGAGGCTAGTTTGCTCCATATTTAAGCTGGCTATGAATTTAAAGATATACATACACGGCTACCTTTTGGGGAGGTATAAGAAAATGGAACATTTTTTTCTCAATAAACATCAGCTTTCATCAAGTATATGTAAAATCCACAAACCTCTCTTCCCATTGACATTAAAACTAAACATTTGGGTCATCTAATTGTATATTCCAGTACTTTGCACACTTTCTATGGTAAAGATTCTATTTCCAGTATTGCCAACTAATACTTTTCAAAAATAAATTTAAAAAAGAAGAGAAAAAACATTAAGATATGCAAAACATTAAGCCCATTTAAAAATTATAGATTCAGTGATGTTGATTTACTCTGTACAGTTGTCTAAAAGTTTTTAACAATAGCCCTCATTTACATACTTTTCAGAAACAAGTCATAGTTCATCCCTGGTGTCATCCTGTGGCTTATAGGGAGTGACACTGTGGAGTGTGTGCCCCAGCTTTTGCCTGGTTACTCAGACCAGATCAACAACTGCATGTGCATAATCTTGTTCCTTCTTTAATTGGACTAACACCTCAGCTGCAACATATGTAAGATCCCCAAAATACTGTTGTCCAATAGAATATAATATGAACCAATATGTAATTTAAAAATCTCTGGTAGTCACATTAAAAAACACCCCAGAAATGGGTATGATTAATTTTAGTAATATTTTATTTCACAAAATCTGTTAAAATGAACATTTCAGCATGTACTCAATATAACATATTTATAGGATGTCTGATACTCTTTTTTGCATAGTAAGTCTTGCAGTTTTCATTTGTAGTGCCTTTGATTTGTATGGCTGATATGTCCAGTGCACAGCTACCTGGCAGCCACCATGCTGCCTTGGAAACACCCCAGAGCAGGTGACATGCATCTACACTGTCTTGTGTCTTGGAAGAAAGCTACCTCAATGAAAACAAAATTTCAAACTCTGTGGGAAAGGGAAAGCATGATGGACAACTTTAAAAAAGGTCCATGACAAAGACTCCACATCCGTTTCTGACCTGTCTGTGATAGTCACACAGAAGTAACTGACTTCAGCTCAGTACTCTGAAGTCTAAGTTTCAATTAGTCTCTATTTAGGCTTCTTCAATTCTTTTACATTCAGCCTTTCTGGGCCATCTTTTCCCCAGGGTGTATTCTGAATAAAGATCATAGTTTGTATCTTAGATATTGTAAAGTTATTTGCAAACCCCAAGTGAAATGAATTAGAAAGTCATCAGTATATTTATTTTACCCTTGTTGGGTTGGCCTTGTCTTTTGTCTTTCCCCTCATTCCACTTTGTCCTGTAGGATGATGTCCTTAAAACCTGCAACTTCCATATTGATCATTGTTGTTGTTTGAGGTTAATGATGGTTACACTGTCTGATCCAGCAGTGGATTACATGGCAGAACATTTCTGCTGCTCAGTGGAATTGCACTCAAGTGCTTTCAGTCTCCTTAAGGACATTCACAGGGATGGTTTTGGTTTGGTCCCTTCATTGTCCCCACAGGTGCATCAATCCTCTTGATTCTGTTTCAAGTTATATCCAGGGGTCCAAATACTTCTAACCAGATATTCATGAAATTCTGAGCAGTCAAATATTTAGTTAACCTCTTGTTAACTTCTCCTTTACTGTTGCACACAAACACTCATTCTTCCTAGTTACATGCTAGAGGGAAAAGGATCCAAACTGTTGCTAGGAAGAAAGAAGGGTAGTAGTTTAGTTGGTTGGGCCGTCATCTCAGAAGGTCTGAAAGGAGAGCAAGGTAATGTTTTCCAAGTCCTCTCTCTCTTCAACTTCAGTCTGTCTTGAATATATCTCTGGATCATATCATCATAAGAACGGGAGCTTTAATAGATGATGGATTTTGTCAGTGCCACTTCTGGAGTGCCTAGTGTAATAATTATAGTTTTATAAGAACGAAGTTAAAGTGAGATCTTAAGTCCAAGACAGTTGAGGGCAAACTAAGGACTCAGACAAAATCAAGTTTCTCTTGAAAAAGGGCAAATCTTAAAGTTGGGAGACCATCCGTGCATACTAAGTCCAAAATGCAGAGGACTGAGGTAGTAGGGGACAAAAAATGTGCCACAGGCTCTGGATGGTGCTGTGGTTCACCTTCGTGAAGTGCGGTGCCAGGTACAGAGGTTTATCTTGTAAGTTAGAAAGCAAAGGGACAGAGGCAGGGCTCTATCCTCTATGGGTGTTTCTTCTAGCCATAATGGAATCCAGTCCCCCTCAGGCCCTCTGGTGCAAAGTTCTGGATTGCTGTGGAATGTCACTAAGATTGGCGAGGAGATCTAGATTGCCCTTCAGTCTAGCACCATGTCTGCTGTGTCGGAGAATGACATAGATATGGTGCCTATTGTAACATGTGCTGCCAACTCCTCAGTGCAGGAGAAGTATGAAAAGATAAGGAAGCAGTATTACAAAATTTTCTGTATCTTCAAGATCTAGCAGAGTTAGAGACTGAATGTTGTGGAGTTCTAGTAAGATTCTCATTTTATTAGGAAAAAGTGATTAACATTGTAAACGTTATACATTATAGACATGTACAAAAAAGGGAATCAAGAGATGAATGGAGGGGGAGAGGAGGAAGACAAAGGGGATGTAAAAAGGAATTAAGATTGTTATGAGCATGTACCAATTCCTCACCAGGAAAATAACTATTATGTACTATGCACATGTACTAATTAAAATAATAAGTAACTTTTCTTATGGTAGGCATTTTTGCAGTTTTGGGAATAGTAAAGAAAATTAGTTTCTCTGAAGGTCGCTTATCTTTAAGAAACTTACAGTTAAGAAGAGAAGAAACATACATAAACATCCTTGGGTCAGGGATATAGCTCAGCAGCACAAGTGCCTAGCAAGTGCAAGGTTCTGAGTTCAATTCCCGGTACAAAAAAAATCTTCCCGGAGTAGGTGCTATAAAAATACGCATGAAATGCGCTGGAGTCGTGAAAGATGATGGCTATTTTTACTGTGCGAGGAAGAGTAATGGGAACTTAGATTTGAAGGTTTAGAAAGTCTTTACCAGTTTGCTGGAGCAGTGAGTTCATGGTCTCCTGCTCAGGATTTGCTAGGAAGTACTCAGTAGTTTATTACACATGGAGCACAGAATTTGAGACATGGAGACATTACTTCTGAAACAGCTATACTCCATCTCTAGTTTATCTCTACTGCTGGCACCATAATTGAAGTTACTCTTTACTTTGATAGCGTCTGGTCATGAAGCCATTCCTTCCTTGCTCAGCAATTCTCCATTCAAAGATCAAGATGATTTTTTAGGTGTACCTGTTGCCTCTATTCCAAAACATGATTTTATTAAAGGAGAGAGCCAAAACTCTCCTAAAAGTCTCTACACCACTTGTAGTAGTCACCTTTCCATCACTGGGACAAGATACCCAATACTCGCAGTGCAGAGGAGAAGTTTACTTTGGGTCATGGTTTTAGAGGGCCCAGTCCATGGTTGGCAGAGTCCAAGGCAGAAATGGCATGGCAGAGGAAAACGGCTTCACTCATGGCAATCAGGAAGCAGAGAAACAGAGAAGAAAGGACCCAGGGACGAGAGTAAACCTTTCTAGGTCATGTGCCCCAGTGACCCACCTCCATCCAGCCACCAGCTAAGAGTGCCTCCAGTGTGAACTCATCTGTGGCTAATCCACTAATGACAACTGTACTCACGACCTAGTCACCTTCCAAAAATCCCGTCTTTGAACGCATGAGCTTTTCAGGGACATTTTAGATTGAGACATATCACTTTTCTATTGATGGTCACATTGTCCTGTGTGTACCTCAAATACTCCAAGCTCCTTCTGGCCTTAGGATATTTGCATATATTGTTCCTTTTCTTTGAACTTCTTTGACTTACCTGTATTTCCAAGTTCCTACTTACTCCTTGGACTCAGATTAAATCTCATTTCCTGAATAAAGCTTTTCTTCACATCCCAAGTAGTCAGATTGCTCTTTGATCTCTGCTAATGACTTATTTTTTTGTCATAGTAATTTTCAACCTAGATGAGTACAGTTACATAAAGATTTGATATCTTTAATGTCTTTTTCAAGCAGAAAGTTCACATCTGCTTGCTCCCTGTGGCATCTTAAGTGCCTTAGACACCATTCTGGCTAATAAGCATTCAATAAATATTTGTTAAATACGTCCATTCAGTTGAATAAAACAAGATAGATGTGATGTGTTTTCTTCTAAAGAACAGTAGCAAGAAAATCACCACCTTCCTTGAAGCTAAGTAACTGTGTCAGTTCCAGATCCCAAACTAAGGAAAATCTAGCAAGTACTGTAATTTTCAAAACTATAAAGTGAGGTTTTTCTGATAACCATCAACTTAGAAAAATAAAGAGGGGCCCATGGAAAACGGTGGGAGAATTCTCTGACCCCCATTCTACACTGAAGAGAAGTAGAAGAAATAAACATAAGTACAATACTCCAGAGGCATCATTTTATGTGGCTTGGAAGAGGAGCAACGCTGAGCGGCAGTTAGGTTTGCAGTTGCTGAGCATACCTCAGGGGAGAGCAGAAATACAAAACCAGTTCACACGCTCCTCCATAACAACTCATGCTTTATTGGGAGCCAGGCCTGGTCGCCATCCCAGGCAAACCTGTCTTATCACAGAGGTTAGCAACAGAGCACTGAGTCAGGCCCTCAGGGTGGAACGCACAGGAGAGTTGTCCTCCCATATACCTGAGTGGAGACAGTACAGCACGCCGCCTCAGCCTTAACTCACCGTCTCCCCTCCAACACACAGCAACTTTTCAAGTAGTTGCTTTGCTAAAAAGAATAAAGAAAAATAATTACTAGACTAGAACTAGCACTTAGAATTACACAGAGTGGAAATGGTATGAAAGGGGCATGAGAAACAGCAGCTGAGAGGCCTGGGGCGGGGGGTCCAGCGGCACAGCGAGCCTTGTTCATTTTGGGGGGTTCATCCCTGTGAGCCTCAAGGGGCCCAGGCACAGGCCCTTCCTTCCCCTCTATGCACTTTTTCCTCTCTGTTGCTCATATTTCAGTATTTGTGGTTGGAAAAACAATTTGATTTATAGCTGTGTAGGGCAAAAAAATGAAGACAATTCACAGGCTTCTGCAATTTGGAGCCTATACTAGAAACACCTCAGGACTCTCAGCTCCAAAGCTGATAATTTTCAGAGCCTACTGCAGTGAGAAGGCTGTGAGTCCAAGAGGTCGGTTTTTCTAAAGTTGTGGATTTTCTTATCCAAACGATGATAGACAAGAAGTCGGTAATGTAACATGAGCAAACTTGGTCACTTTAAAAATTTTCTGAACTTTTTTGTGTTGGATATATTTCTTTGTGAACTGTAAATAAATGTGGCTACTTCTTCATATTTTCCAGCCCTCTGGGTACAGCTGCAACTTCATAGCTGTACACGGAAGTTGAGTGTCAGGAATTGAGTACAGACCAAAATTATATTTTATGTATATGCAGATTTGATAATAAAACAAATTTCTCTATATATCAGGATGCAACCTGTTCTATGAAGCAGATTAAAAACACATGAAAAACAACTATATCACAAAGCCCCAAAATATGGGCTTTATATAAAATACTTAAAGGAAGATTTTCTAAATAATAAAGAAATAATAAGATAAAGGTTAAAAAGTGAGCCGACAGACTTCAGAAAAGATTGTGGGGAAATTTACAATCACTGTAGAAGTGAAAGTCATAGATGTAGGTAAAAGAATAATGGATACTAAGTAGATGCTGATAGGAAATCAAATATATTGTGAAAAATAGGACAAAATAAAATTTATAAAGACTAAAGTGCCAGCATCCCTCGGGAGGATCACTATGTGCTGTAAACTTGTACTAATAAAAGAGATGAAGAAAAAAAATTAAAGAGACAGAATAATAGATGGGGGGTCAAAAACAATATACGTAAGTTTTATTCCTAAAGAGAACAGATATAACAAAATATATTTAAAGATGCGATACAACCTTTCGAAATAACGTAAGACCTGACTGCAAAATGCATGGAACACCACATTAAGAAACAGCATGGAGAAAAACAAACTTACACAGTCACTACAATCATCATCAATTTAATACAGAATAACTGTAGTCTGGAGAAACAAATTGGGTAAAAGCTAATTAAATGATTATTTAGTTTATAAGAAAAATGTACATCCCTGATTTCAGTAAAATAATCAAATTCCTTTGATTTTCAAGCTGTGACAATAAGATCTTAGAAAGAATTCCATGTCCTTCATGCATGGAAGCGTCAGACAGAAATTTTCAAAGGCAAAACAACGGGAAGGATATAGCACTGATGAATCTGTCTTGAGAAATGAAAAATATTGATTTTAAAACCCAACTAACCAAGACATGAGTAAAGACAGTGGATGCAGGAAAAGATCACTGAGTTAGGTGTGTATGGAACTAAGACTAAGTAATGGAATTTTGGTTGCAAATAAGCTTATGAATATTTCAAATTCTTATAAGACACCAGGTTAGAAAGGGGGAGGAATCAGTAAAAGGGAAAAGTATTTTCTTATCTTTAATATCAAGGTACAAAAATAGTTTCCTTAAGGCTGAATATAAAACTTTAAGTGATATGTAAGTTTTTAAAAGGAAAATATGCTATGAAAAATAAAAATGTTAGCAGTAGTAAATTGGTACCAATGAGGTGTGGGAGAAAATTAATATAAGCCTAAATATGCTCATTTCCTTGCATTTTATAAATTAAGGCATAGATATATAAAACAAATATATGTTGTAAATTTATAAATACAAAAACTAAAAGAAAAAAATGTCTACTGTTCTAAGCCGTCAGAAGGCAATGCACATATTGTCATTCATGCGCACAATACATTAAACATGATCTGTACATCAAAATCAGGAGATAAAAGTACTTTGGCAAGAGAAATGTCAGGAAAAAGAAGAATTAAGATAAACAGTTATCATCCTGGAAGGATGATAGACTAGAAATATTTTGAAATAAAACTTTTCTATTTTATATATTCTGCTTGTAGGAGTACATGAAAGTGATATTTGCCACCGTCCAATTTTCATTTATGAATGCGAACTAGATATCCAGCTTCCCAGCACCGTTTCAAATGATCTTTCTTAGCACATGTTCCCAGGGTGTGTGCACTCCTGGTGGGGCACCGGATATGTGCATAAGGTACCTTGATTGCTTTTTTATCCCTGTTCCTTCCTCTATCCTCGCTCCATCTCTCCCTCCCTTGATTCCTTGTTGTTGGGTACAGGTTTGCGACACATAATGTTTACAGTCCTTGTGTGGGATTGGTGCACATGTATAACACATCTAATTTCTTTTTCCATCCTCTTTCCTCCCCCTTCTTTCATCTTTTGATCCTCTTCCTCTTTGAGAAAGATCTCCCCCTTCTTCTTATCAATCTTTTATTTTGCTCTTTATTTATACTCTAGGCTTCTCACAAAGGCAATCCGTGCAATGTTTAAACTTGTATGCAGCAAGGTTCTGAAGAGACTGTTTTTTTCCTGTTGCTATTCTTGGTGTCTGACAAAAGAATATTTGACTGTATATGTGTGGGTTTATTTCTGGGCTTTTATCCTGTTCCAAAGGTCTATATATTTGTTGTTCATATTAGTATTACACGCACACATGCACACGCACACACGCGCACACACACACACACACACACACACACACACACACATTCCTTTATCCACTGTTTTATCGACCTGGGTTGATTTCATTTCTTGTATTGTGATTAATGCTTTGATAAACATGAGAATGTGGATTTTTTTGAAGTAGTGATTACTTCCTTTAGATTTGTATGCAGAAGTCTATCTGCTGGGTGATGTGATAATTCTATGTTTAATTTTGGCAAGTATAAACTGTTACATTGATGATGTGTTGAAATTATAATGTGTATATATTAGATGAAATAAAACATATTTCTTAAGTTAATTTCACCTGTTTCAGTTTTCTTTAAAGTCTGTGCCAAAATGCTTTAAAATATATATGTGGCTAGCATGGCTTTTTAACTTGGACAACACTGGAAGAAACTATTCAAAGTAATTGCATTTGAGGGGTGGATTTGAGGTTTAAAACGAGATGATGATCTTTTTGTCTATTCTTTTGTACCACGTGTTTTTTAAAACAATCTAAGTGAGCTGTTTTTTAATAAACATATGCTAAACATATTTGTGAAATAACTGAACCAAAGAAGCAGTTGATGGCTTCATTCTGAGTTTCCATGAATATGGAAGCTCCTGGCCTTTTCATCTCTAGGTTGTTTCCACGAATTGTCTGTGCCTTTTTAAATGGTCAGCCCGTATTATTGTGTTCTTTGCATTTTATTGGGAGTTGAATTCAGGAACTTCATCTCTCTTTTTAATTTTTTTTTTTAAATTTGAGGACTGGGTTTACTAAATTACTAAATTCCTATCTTACTCCAATGGGGCTTGAATTTGTGGTTCCCTCTTGCCTCAGTTTCCCAGAGTGCTGGGATTATAGACCTGTGCCACCATGACCAGCATCTCGGCATCTGTTTGGGGCAGCATTAATCTGAAAGAGCGCTATTCTCCACTTTCTCCTGAACTGTTCTTCAAACTTCAGTTTATCCTTGTCTAGGAGATTGACCATGAGACAAATGAACCTAGAAGGATGGGAAAGGGCAATGAAAAGAGAAAATCAGTTCATACACTATTTTTGACACTTTGAAAAGGTTAACAACCTGAGAGAGGCATTTATGACCTCAAAAAGTAAAAGTTAAGCAGACTTCCATGTCTATCACTAACGCCCCCAAAATGCAGCTGTAATTTTAGCTCTGTGAGTGTGTGCATGTGTGAGAGGACTGAGCAAGTAGAGAAAATATGGGAAGCTGTTATCTCTCCAAGTCCCTCATTGCCCACATAACAGGTCTTTCTGAGCTTTGAAAAATGCTATGCATCTGTTATTTAAAATCACATCTAAATATATTTGCTACTTCCAAGTCATCTTTTAGTTTTAATGGTAATATTATTTATGAATTTTTACTCACCAGGAATTCCACGAGTCTTTAAAAGTGATAGTATGAAACCCAGTACATCAGGAGGAAGGCAGGCACTGATGAAATATGGTCCTGAATGTGATCATTCTGCCGATGTATATTAGAATAGGGGTGGCAGAACAAAGTTGAGTGGTGAGCCTGTGTGTTGTGCATTCTTGAGTGATCCCTGTGAAAACTGTGACGGAATTTCTACCCATGTGCAGCCTATGTTCAGAAAATGGTTGCCTACAGATGGCGCCACTTACAAAGTAACCAATACACGGGACCACATCTATTTCAAAGGGCTAAAATCAAAGCCTAGAAAAATTGAGTGGCATTGCACTACAGCCCTATTAGTAACTCAAAGACCTTCTAACTCCCAACATTTGATGGGTTGGTGAGGATAAGCTGAGTGTAGATTACTAGTTATTTAGAAAGTATTAGAGAAAAAGTTAACTTTTTTCTTAGCTGTGAGAATCCCGGTTATATGTTTCTGTAATTATGAAGTAGAATTCTTACAATCTTCACATTCACGATTATCTGGTATGTAATTTTCAATAATGACATTATTAAATCCAAGATGACACAACTTTTCACGTGTGATGTGTAATTTACTTTTCAACTTGCCTTCTTCTTTTGGTCTTTTAAATTGTTCTTAAAGATGAATAACTGAGGAAGCACTGTCAATCTCAGATCACCATCCATGATTTTTTCCTGATAAATATCTTGGAAACAAATGTCCCAATCCAAGTTTCAGTGAATGCCTCATTAGGCCATGTGGATCTATTTTAAAGTCATGTTCTTTAAGTGTGAAATGACAAAGATCAGCGAATAGCTTTTCATGAGTTACCTAAAAACCACTACTTTAGAATATGTTTCCTGCTAGTTATGCCAGAGGCCACTATTAATACAGCAAACTTCCTTGCTGTTTGCTGATGGGAAAAATCATGGAAAGTTACCTTTTTATATGCAAGTGGGCTAAGAACAAATCTTGTTTACTTTTCTACAGTCTTATCTTGTGGTTCTTCTATATATGCACAAGAATGGAAAGCAGATACCTAAAGTTATTTTTCAAACATTTTTGAAAGATAAATAAAGTGAGAAAGAGAAAATCGTTTATGAAACTTTGAGGTTTTCAAACAGGATAGTCATTAGTTTCCAATGGATAGTCAAATTAGGAAGTCATTAAGTTGTAGTGAAATTTAATCTCAATAAACAAGCCAAAAAACACATTCCCTTCTTGGGAGGAAGAGAAAAGGGAAAAATAAATATAGTTATACTTGTAGTTTCTCTTAGTCCATTGAAGAGAAAGGTTTATACTAATATCATTTGGAGAATTTTTTATTCTCACATCTAGTGCTCTGAGTAACTACTTTAAATATAATAATATGAAATGTTTTAACTATAGTCATTCTTCTATTAATATTGTTATGAAATTTTGTCTTACTTTTTTCCATAAAATAAAAAAATTCCCATGAGTTTATAAAATGCATAATATACTCAATTATAAACATTGTTAATTTCTCAGCTACTGTAACAATATGACCACCATGATGTTCTCTGAAAGTAAGGTTTTCTGGTTGCTCAACTGTTATCAATGTTCCCATGTTTGATTAAACTCCTTTAACATACTTCTCAACTTGTCTTTATGAGGCACTTCTCTCTCCTATAGAAATCCCTTAAAAATATGAGAGGTTGTTACTAGTGAGACTCAATGTCAATTTTTCTGTAGTAGTTTATGAGACAATATTGTCATTGAGAGGACAATCAGTGGGGATATACCTAATATCAAATATTGTGGAAGGATACATTTTGTATTATAACTCATAATTCACTGGGCTTCCAGGATATCATTCTGTTTCGTTTTTCTTCATTTATCTGGCTATTCCATTTTGTGCAGAAGGTAACTCCCTTGTCCGTACTGAGACATCGTCAGTTCAAATCTCAACTATTAATATTTGCTTTCCTTGGCCAGTGAAGTCCACTCACCCTACTAGCAGTGGAGGCGCAGTTACCAGAGAATTCATGCTTCCTGGGAGCAGCTTCTAATGGAAGACAGATGGCAGTGGTAACCATTTCCCACTAGTTTTCTTTCTTTTTAAAGGGATAACTTTGAGGGATGCATCTTCCATTTGTTTCTGGAATCCTCAGTGGAATTAAGTTCCATTGTGTATGGTATAACCTTGCATAATAACTCGTTATTGGCTACCTTTCTTTCCTTGTCTCTAGTACTGATTTTATTACTGGTGTTGCCAGGAATCACTTCCAAAGTAGACTCAAAGTATTTATACTCAAATGCTTGGCTTAGTTTTTGTCTCAGAAGAGTCAAGTGAAGATACATCATTTTTCCTGAATTCTTATCTTCTGGACATCTAAATGTTAAAATTAGGTAAGGGCTTTGTTCCTGGACTGCATTTTTTCAATTTTAAAGATAAAAAGTAACAAAACAACAATAAAGACAAAATCAAAACAACACAAAAACAACAAAAATGATACATGACCTCAATGATAGAAATTAACAATGGTTGCTACATTACATACTGCTATCTTCAGTGAAGTGGCTCAGTCCACCAGATGTAAGATTGATCAAACAATCAAAGATAGTAACAAGTAATAAAAAACACTGTACATGATGCAGAGCTTAACCATACAAGATGGTAGGAATTCAACAATGGTTCTTATACTGCATATTGTTGTTTTCAGGTCAGTCCTCCTGATTACCAGATATGTGTGCAAAATTCTGGACCACATTTTTGAACTAAATTTATTTCCAAGATGAATTCATCAGAATTTAAGATTTCAAGTATCAAACATTATACCAAAAGTTTGGTCATCTTTTCAGAACCTCAAACCTTTTTCCTCTTGCCTTTTTATTAGTACATATTTGTGGTATGTACTAATTACTTTCATTGTGGAGAATTGGGACATGTGTATAACACATGTCAGTTTGGTCATCTTCCCCTTCATCCCCCTCTTTTATATTTTTGCCAGTATCCATTTATTTTTTTAAGTCCTTATCAAGTTAATTATCATGAATACATATTAACAGCCAGACTAACATGCCAAATAAAGCAATCATACTAAATCCAGGTGCACTTTCAGATACATTGTCTGGATTATAACTTCTTTCCTATTACCTTTTATTTTGTACTTTATCTGTATATTTGATTCTTCATGTAAGAGAATCCATGAAATATTTAAGCTTTTGTGTCTGACTTATTTCACTTAACATTATGGTCTCGAGGCGGATCCATTTTATTTTTTATTTTAGGGAGAAAAATAATACCAAAATAACAATGAAGATGAAACAAAACAATACAAAAACAATAAAAATGATACAGGGTTTCAAAACAAGATGATAGAAATTAACAATGCTTGGTATATTACATACTGTTAGCTTCAATGAAGTTGCTTAGATTATAAGCTGTAAGATGCAGGATTTATCAAACAGTTACAGAGGATAACAATAAAATATTAGAAACAATACAGAGTTTCATTAAACAAGATGGTAGGAATCAACAATGGTTGTTTTATTGCATATTGTTGTTTCAAATTAGTTGTTCTGATTACCAGATATAAGCATGCAAAATTGGTCAAGAAAAAAAATAAGCATTAACTATCCCTTTCAATAAACCAATAAATATAGGCAATACACTTATCCCAGCTATCTTTTTATACACACACACACACACACACACACACACACACACACACATATATAATCATTTTTTAATTTCAAAGAAGAATTACCAAAACAAAAGCATAAACAAAACAACATAACAATAATACAGAATTTCAAAACAAGATGATAGGAAATTAACAATGGTTGTTGTATTATCTTCAAAGTGTACTAAGGCAACCAGATATAGGCATGTAAGATTGATCAAACAATTACACATTAACTGTGTCTTTCAATAAACAAATAGAAATTAGTAGTACAATTATCTTAGCTGTCTTGTGTGTATATATACATATTTTTCCTTTCCTTTCATTTTTTTCTCTTTTCCCTCATCCCAGTTCTTTCCTCATATTTGAGGAGTTTCTTTTTTGCAATATCTGTTGTACTTTACAGATTTTACTCTTTCAGGTCCTTATACTAGGGAGGCAGTACAATGGCTACACATGCATTTTACCTATAAAAACCGCTAGTTTATCTGTCTTTATAGCTGAGTAATACTCCAATGTATAAAAATACCACATCTTTTTTATCCATTCCTCAACACTTGGGTTGTTTCCAAGATTTAGCTATTAGAAAGTGTGCTGCTATAAACATGGGTGTACATATATCTCTCTGGTATGGTGTTTTCAGTTCTTCTCGAAAAATACCTAGGAGGAGAATAGCTGGGTTGAATGGGACCTCTAAAAATAGTTTACTGAGGAATCTCTAGACTTATTTCCAGTGCTTGCACCAGTCTACACTCCCACCAAAATGGAGAAGGGTTCCTTTTTCCCCACAGCCCCTCCAGCATTTTTTATTGGTTGATTTCTTGATGATAGCCATTCTTTCTGGGCTGAGATGAAATCTCAGTGTTGTTCTAATTTGCATTTCTCAAATGACTAGTGATGTTGAACATTTTCTCATGTGTTTATTTGCCATTTGTATTTCTTTATCTGAGAAGTGTGTATTCATCTCAGATGCCCATTTTTGGATTGAGTCTTTTAATCTGAGGATCCTGATTTTTAAAAATTCTTTATAGTGGATATGACATGTAAAGAATTAAGTATTAGATAGGACTGTCTGAGGGACAGTTGGCTAAAATGTTTCCCAATTTGTGGGTTTCCTTTTTACCCTGTTAGTAATTTGCTTTGCTGTGACAAAACTTTTCAATATGAGGAGGTCCCAGTTGTTGATTTTTTGAAGCATTTCCTGTGAAGTTTGCTTTGTGTTCATGAACACTCTCCCTACCCCTATATCTTTAAGATTTCTACCTACTTTCTCTTCCAGTGGATTTATTCTTTCCCTTTTAATATTTAGATCTTTAAGCCATTTTGACTTTAGTTTGGTGCATGGTGATAGACATGGTTCTCTAGTTTTAATCTTTGGCATGTGGCAAGTCAGTTTTCCTAGCACCATTTATTAAAGAGGCTGTCTGTCTTCTGGTGAACATGCTTGGCTCCTTTGTCAAACACAAGGTGGCTGAATGTGTTTGTGGTTGTGGCTGCATTCTCTAGTCTGTTCCATTGATCTTCAGGTCTTTTTTTCTTTAACCAATAACATGCTGATTTTATCACAGTAGCTTTGTAGTATAATTTCAAGTCAGGGGTTGTGATACCTGCTGCCTTACCTTTGTTGCTCAGGGTTGCTTTTGCTATTCTGGGTCTCTTTTGGTGCCAGTTGAATTTTTGGAAAGTTTTCTCTAGATCTGTGAGGTATACTAATAGTATTTTTACCATGATTGCATTGAATCTATACAACAATTTTTGGGTATAGCCATTTTCACAACGTTGATTATTTCTATCCATGAGAAAGTAATAACTTCCCATTTTCTGAAATCCTCTTCAATCTCTTTTTTCAGAGTACTACAATTATTGCTGTGTAGATCTTTCACTTTTTTGTTTTATTGATTCCTAAGTGCTTCAACTTTTTGGGTGCTATTGTGAAAGTTATGGTTGCCCTAGTTTCTCTTTCAGTGTGTTTTTTGTTTGTGTATAGAAATGTTATTGATTTTTGAGTGTTGACTTTGTATCCAGCTATCCTACTGAATTTGTTTATTAATTTTAGGTGTCTTTTGGTGAAGTTTTTGGAGTTTTTCATGTGGAGTATCATGTCATTTGTGAATAATGATAGTGTTACTTCTTCCTTTCCTATTGTTATTCCTTTTATTTCTTTCTGCTGAGTGATTGCTCTGGCTAATGTTTCCAGAACTATGCTGGGATTATGCTGAATAGGAGTGCTGATAGTAGACATCCTTGTCTTATTCCTTATTTTAAAGTGAAAATTTTCAGTTTTTGTCCATTTAGTATGATATTGGCTATTGGTTTATCATATGGATTTTATCAGGTTAAAATAAAGACCATCTATTCAAATTTTCTGTAGGGTTTTTATCATGAATAAGTGTTGAACTTTATCAAAAACTTTTTCTATATCTATTGAGGTGATCATGTGATTCTTAGTACATACCTGAGAAGTAGTTGGGAAAATTTTTTTCTCATTCTGTAGATTGTCTCTTTACTCTGTTGGTGGTTTACTTTGCTCTCTGGAAGGTTTTTAATTTGTTGTCATCTCATATGTTGACTGACTGTAATATTTCTTGTGGAACTGGGATTCTGTTCAAAAAGCTTTTGCCTATACCTATATCTTTAAGAGTTTTACCTATTTTGTCCTGCAGTAGTGTTTCTCTTTTCATATTTAGGTATTTGATCCCTCTTAATTATATTTTAGTGCATGGTTAGAGAGATGGTCTCATCTTCATCTTTGGCATGTGGATAGCGTGTTTCCAAAGCACGACTGACTAAAAAGGTTGTCCTTCCTCCAGTGAAAGTATTTGGGCCTTTGTCAAAGAAAAGGTAGCTGAGTGTACCTGGAGCTGTTTCGGCATCCTCTATTTTGTTCCACTGATCCATGTCTGTTTCATCGCCAATACCATGCTGTTTGTCCTCACTGTAGCTTTGTTGTATAACTTGAAGCCTGAGATTGTAATGCCTTTCCCTTGCCCTTGTGGCTCATACCGTGTTTGCTATTCTAGGTCTCTTCTGATTCCATGTGAATTTTAGGATTGCTTTCTCTAGTTCGGTGAAGGATTCTTTTACACTTTTAATTGGAATTCCATTAAACATGTAGAAGAGTTTTAGAAATATGACCATTTGACTATATTGAAGAACCTCAAATATTTAATTGATATCTCTACTTGGATATCTTTTGGGCAACTCTTGATTACATTTCACAAGGCAAATTGTTTAAATTTTTCCTCCTAAGTGGTTAGAAGTTGAATATCTCACATGATACTTGGACTTTTACAGTAAATACACTAGTCCTAGTTTTACCATCAAGAGACATGCAGAACATACCTCCAACCTCCTCTTTTGGAGAGAAATTCACATACTTAAAGAAAACTGTTATACTCTTTTCCTCTAAAATTGCCTGGGATTAAGGCTTAAGAAGCTTACCTCACAGAAAAGGGTACCAACCCTCGTAGTTATATACTCCTTTGTAAATGTCCCAGTTTTTCATTGTTTCTCTTGAAATTTGACAGTTAGAATTAAATGTGGTGTATCTATTATGGTCTAGCCAAAGTGGACTATATCACATATACATGAGTACAGGAATAAATGCACATACATTCTGTCTCTCATACACGTATATGAGCCTACTCTTGCCCCATATCTTATCAGGATATAACCATCACCTTCAAATTCTTACCTTGAACTTCAGTGTATGTGTTAGCAAAGTTGTTTTGTTACTTTTCATAAAACTGGACAAATAATAAGAAAAGAAATCCACACACACTGACAGATTTTCTCAAAGCCATATATATTTTTTTAAATGGCATTTAAAAATACTTTCTAAATTCAGGAAAGGCCACTGCAAGAGGATCAAAAACAACATAAATAATTATGAAGACAAATAATGCCGTGGTGTTTATTTTGAATGGTGTTTTTCTTTGTGATATTTATCTAACTGTCCTATTGACCTCTTTGTTTCTTTAGAGAAATCTGCAAATCTGAGTGAGTGTTAAAATTTGAAAGCAAACAGAGATAGATGTTTTTTGGATGAATAGTGAAGCTGTTTGTCTCCTTGTCACTGCAGCCTAAGTTATCAGACTTTGTTGCTTGTTTTTTAGAAAAAACACAAGTGGGTTTTGGTTTAGAAATTGACAGTCTTACTAGGGAAACAGTACTAGTGAGAAAGCAAGAAACATGGACATGTGGGATTCATACTCTAAGGGCAATCAGGCTCACAGCAAGGAGATAAGCCCCAGTCCTGTGCACTGGTGAAGGCGCAGTACTGCTACAATGGAGCTTTTACATACCATTGCATTTAGTAAGAACATTGAACCGTTTTGGCGTACTGTTCCCTCCCTCTCTTCATTTTCCCCTTCCTTTTCCCTTCCTTCTTAGCAAATACTTAACATGTGCTAGGAAGTGTACTGGATATTAGAGGTACAAAATAGAATAAGATGATTTTTGTGTCAGGAAGAGAAAATCAAAATTCAGCTGTTGCCTTTATTATAGGGCAAATCACAGTCTAAACATAAATTCACCCGTAAAGTGACTTCTGCAGACTCCATCAGAACTATTTGCTTAACAAAGCTGGTTTTCTCGACACTTTCTTGCAAGTGAGAAGTCATACAGGCAACCTGGTGTGCTCAGGAGATATAAGCCTCAGTTGTCCTCAGTTGTTTGACTGAGGAGGACCCAGAACCATGGTTCTCATAAAAATGAACACCAGAAGCACACGCTAAAAATTAAAGAACTCAAAACACACAATGCAAAAGCTTGTATCAATGTTCCAAGGACTGAAACTGATGTCTTACACAAAATTGAATCTCTCAGTAAAAATTCATCTAGAAGTCTCCTTATATCAGTGAATAAACATGAAAATTTCACCTTCTATGGAGTGTGTCCAGTGGTGAGAAATCAGTTTCTAAAATTAGATTTATAATGTAATATTATATTGATGGGCTATAACTGTTGGATATAATTTCAAAGGGGCCTAAAGTTACAAGTGGAACCTGAACCTTAAAAACTATGTGATTCATGTACTAATTCTATAATATGGCAAGTTGCAAACTGGACTTTGACCATTAATTTTTAAACCAAGGAATAAGACATTTTCTTGGGTATTTGAGGACTTTAACATTGATATGCCAAGGACTAAAATAATTTAGCTTCAAAATTAATGAGTGAAGCTATATATAAGTAGGGCTTTTTCAGAGTGAGCTGGAAACCCAGCTATTGTAGGAAGCTGCTGTTTTTATCTCAGCTTGACGAAAAAAGAAAAAAAACATACATAGGGTCATATCAGTGACACAAGACCAAAGTATAAATCTGCTGGCACATCCTGGACTTCACATTTATTTGAGATTTGTGGGTTATTTAATAAAGAAATCAGCCTTTATTTTCAAATTTTAAACATCAGTGTAATCTTTACATTTCTAAGGCTCATTTTGTGTTATGAACACTTGGAACCTTGCACTGAAGGAATGTAGGACTCAGCAGAATCTGCATTATGTTAAGGAAGTCATAGCTAAGCATTAGCACCCAGGTTTATTTTCTTGTCTAATGAGTTTTATTTTTAGTGTTAACATACTGCATTTCCTGTTTCTGTGGGAGATGCAGGAGAGTTTGTCGTGTCTACTTGATAGATGATCAGTGGCTCTGAGAGCTTGGCTTATTAATTACTTGACAGTGAAGATGTAGAAATAATTGAAAAATGATGGGCTGTGATGTTCTTTTGCGGCACAATCCCTACTTATTCCAGCTTTCTAGTGCCTTCAAGCTTGAAAGAAACAAGAAGAGGGATTTGGCTCATTCATTATGACTTTTTGTTGTTTTTGAAGGTTTCTAAAACTATCAGCCAATTTAGAGAGTAACACTGAAGACTTCAAGTACATTCTAAGCTCCCACTCTGTACTATTAACTATTTAGTGCTTTGTCTGTCATTGGTGAGACAAAATTCCTGAAACTCAAAGTTAGAGGAAAGGTTCATTTGGTTCACAGTTTGTGGAGGCTTCAGTTTTTAATCAACTGGCTCCAAGGCAGGGTGGCATAGGCAGAGGGGCAACTGTTCATGGAGGCAGAAGACAACAGAACAAGAGAATTTAACAGCATCTTTCTGCCCGTTTTGTCTTATCCAGACTACCAGGATTACGGTGGTGCCAAAACAATCAGTGGATTGATTTAGTAACCACATACCCTTAACCCCGGCATCACACGCTCTAGGTTCAGCCACCTCTGAAAAGGCCTAAGACTGCTTGAGGCTTTGGGGGAGAGCTAGACACAAATCATAACAGAATGTATGTAGTATGTGTATTTAGTTTTATGAATTTTTCTGAATGTAAAAGTATCATTTATTTTTTAAAATATTCAAACTATACAGAAGCATTTTAAGGGACAGATTATTTTTTATGGGCATGTAACTATATGTGCATATATACATATGACCACTATAAAGATACATGTTTTGTGTTAAAAATACATAGCTTTGTGGAGGAATACTTTATATACCACAAAACTCACAAAGCAAATCCAAATTTTAGTAAAATGTGTTGACTGTTTGGCCATTGCTATAATTCAGATAATGCCCATCAGTTCAGAGAGATGCCTTGACCTGGTTTGCAGGCTACCCCTTCCTTCAGCCCCAGCAAGCCTAATGTATTTCTTGCCTTTGAATTTGTTTTTTCTGGATATTTCATAGAAATGGAATCATATGATGGGTGGTCCTTACAGTTGTCTCTCTGAATTTAGTATAATGTACTGTAAGTTTAAACATGTACTATATGTCAGTAATTTGCTTTTGTACCTGGCTATATTATTGACATTTTTCTGTGTCAGTATAGAGAGATTTACCTGGCTATTTTTAAAGGCTATGGATGATTTAATTTTAGGAGTATTTCATCATTTTGAAGACTTTTAATAAACTATTTTAAGCTGTTTTGATTATTTCCAATATTTCTACACAATTTTTTTGTGTAAATATGTTGAAGACCTTTTATTAGTCCTTCTGTGGGATAACTCCCTTAAAGTGAAATATCTGTGTCAAAGGGCACAACAAATTTTAGATTCTGATTTCTACATATTTTTTGAAAGATGATACAACTTTAAAATTCCTTCACTAATATGTAAATGCCTATTTCCCAATATTTTCACAGTTATTTTAAAATCATTGCTTGTTTGATACTTTAAATGTTATAGCTATTTATTTCATTTCATTTATTTGACTATTAATGAAGTTAAACATCTTTTCATTTTTCACTCAACTAAATGCTTTCATGATTCAGTGAATTACTTTTGATTTTTAATCAGGCTTTCTCTGAAAAAATTTTATTTGTTGCTGCATAGGAAGTCTTACATTTTTAAAACTCTTTCTGTCTATCATTTATTGTTTTTCTGCTGACTATATTGTACTTCCCAGGCAAGAAGTTTAATATTAGGATTATTATTTCTGTTTAAGTTTCTGATGTTGGTGACATGACCTCTTTGCAGCATATTGTTTTATAACACATTAATCTATGTTTACTTTTAGTATTTTTTCAGTGCAATCTGTAATTCATACAGAATTAATTTGTCTGCTTCTTAAAAGTGTTTTTTAAACAGTTTTTAAAAATTTCTTTTGCTGTACATGATGGAATTTTGTTTTCTTCTTTCCCCTTTCTTTTTTGCTGTTTGGAAGTTTTATATCTATTCCTGTCTGCCTACATTTATTTAAAAGTATTTTAATGCTTAAATAATTTTGAAGCTTTCACACAACTATCTCCAAACAAGAGGAAACCTTTACTCTCCTATACAATTACACTTCTCTCTGCTTTTTCTTTTTAAAAACCAAACTTAACCCTAATCTTAAATTTCAGGTTTTGTTCACATCATTAGAAATTTTAATTTTTACTTGTTATCATTATTTTCTGATTATTTCTTTGCTCTTCTTGACATTTATTGTTGTTTTGGTTTATTTTTATTTTGGTTTAGACATCTTCTGTGAGTATTTTTCCTCTTGAAATTGATTGCTAAAGATATTATTTCTGAGTATTTCCTCATTTATTCATACATTTTTGTATAGAGAATAGTATGTCAAGTTTCTAGGTGAAAACTTGCCCTAGAGGAACAGAAATGCTCTATGGGCCTGTGAGCTGTGAGGGGAATTGGAGACCAGAAGTGGGAGAGGTAGGTTTTATAATCACGCCCTGGCACAAAGGACCTCAAAATAGTTGGGCATAGAGAAGCTGCTTATTGTGGGTGTTATCAGTGTTACTGCAGGCATTGATGATTTTGTGCTTGTTATGATTTGTGTCTTGGTGTCCCCGCAAAGCCGCATGCAGTCAGGGGGGCGCTTTTAGAGTTTATGATTGATTTGTGGTATAGTGTTGGGATTATGGATGTGAGTGCTGCGTCCGCCCTGGGCTGGGTAGTTTGCATACAATGTAAGGAAGGGAAAGAGGCTGCTTGCCGCTCCTCCCTTTTGCTTTTGTTGCTTTTGCTGTTTTCCGCTGCCAGGAATAATTGCCCTGTGCCTCGTGCTACTCTGTGGGAGCCAGCTGAATGTGAATGTGGACGGAAACATCCACAAACTGTGAGCTAAATAAATCTTTCCTTTCCTTCCTTAATTTTGGTGTTAGGTATTTTGTCTCAGCAACAAGAGAAAAGTAACCACGACAGTGCTCTTCCTCTTCCCACAGCAAATGCTATGTCTGTGGTCTGGGTTGCCCACTTGCCAGATTCTGCTTTGTGTGCCCATAAAGCAGAAAGGACCTGAGAATGTTTGGCGCCTTGGACCAGCTCTTGACTAATGCCTGGCAGTGTGGGGGTGTAAGTACCCCAGATCTCATGTTAGTGACTCTGAGAAGTACCAAAACCATCTCCTCCTTCCCTGTGGGATTCAGTTAAAGTTGTTATCCAAGGGATTCAGTTGATTAGTATGCCCAGCTTTGGCCCTCACCAGGTCTACTTTGCAGTTTTCCCAAGGTTTTTCTAAGATGCTTTTAAATCACTCTGTTTCATACAAATTCTGATTTCAAGGTCACAGAGACTGAATCCAAAAATTCATGGAAGGAGTTAAACAGATGACCGGTATAGGTGTTGGCATTGGTTGACCTGAACCCTCTTGACTTTTTCTTTTCTCTTTCTCCTCCTCCTCCATCCTTCTTATAGCTCTACACATTCTTTCTTGATGTAGTAACACTTGCTCTATCTTTGAAAACTGGGAAATTTTACAACACTTCTAATTATATTATCTTCACAGGCAGCTAGAAATGTTATCCTTGTTCTTTTTAAATTGAATGTTCCCAGAGCTTATGTTTTACTAGTGGCAGTGTAAATTTCAATAGAACTGGCAGATACTCAGGTGCTAGTATGAGTCTTCTATCTAATGTGTATGCTTATTGGTGTTGGTGTCCACAGAAGGCATAATCATGAATTTAGTAAGAAAACTCTTATAGTTCATGAATCCAGGCCTTTTACTTTTTCAGCAGCCCTCCTATGTTGGCAGGGATCTGGGTCAGAAAAGTTTTTAAGCCTCAGAAGCTATGGTCTTGACTACTTAGTTGAATCTGGCTTCTTGAGCCAGACTCCTCTTCCCTCACAGTAGGGATGACCTTCAAGGCTTCAGTTTAAGCTCTTGAAACCTAGCTTCCATTCATCCTCCAGTCACTTGACAGAGCTGTGTTTGTCTTATTCACAGCTGTGGACATTAAAAAATGTATACATAGGGCTAATACGCATTTAAAAGTTTCACATACCTGTTAGCATGTCATTCAAATAAAATCCACAATGAATCATCACTGCATATTGAACAGAATCTCCAAAATTAAAATGATTTGCACTTGAGAGTGTTGGTGAAGTTGTAGAGCAATTAGAACTCTCATGAATTGCTGGCATCAGAGGAAATTTGTGTAGCCATCTGGCAAACCCATTTGGTACTGTACACTAAAAATGAAAATGCTCTCAATCTATGACTCTAAATTCTACTCTCATATACTCAATAGAAATGCACCTCGTATGAAAGCCATGCACTAGACAGTTAGTAATAGCTTCATACATAATAACTAAAAAGGAAATAATTGATGTACTTATGAACAATAGAGGAAATAATTTACACATGTTTATATAATTAAGCAATGTATGACTATATTATTTTTTTACATAGTTTCTTTTTTTGATTTTTTAATTTTTTAATTTATTTTTATTTTTTAAAAAAAATAAAAGTACAAAAACATATTAACAGACACCAATTAGCATAAAAAATAGTACAATCACAACTGATCTATAGACAAGGTGACATAGTCTCAACAGTGGTTGTTGCTTTATCCATTGATATCTTCGAAGTTGTACGACTATATTAAATGAAAATAAATGAACTTCTGGTATAAATGTCCTGGATGAATCTAACAGCTAAAAAAGTAAGCAAAAGGATTTAGATATCAAAGAAAACATCATTAACCAAAATAGTGCTGCAAAACTAGTAATGTTTACCTTTGTGGCTGAGAGAGAAGTGGGTGACTATGGTGGGTGTGGCGGATCGTCCGGGGCTCTGGTAAGGAAGGCCAGATTTACTTGGTTGTAAATTTACACAGGTTCCTTTTCTGAAAATTGCTCAGTTATACAACCACATTGCACTGTTCCTTAAGTATGTGATATTCCTTTATGGTAAGAGAAAGAAGGGGCTCTGGAAGGAGAGAAGGAGGTACAGACAGTTCAACTCTTAAAGGTTGGGAAAAGCAATCTAGAAAATAGTAAAGTTATTGTAGCAATCATGTTGACTTTTTGACAATAAACATTTATTATGTTTCAAGGTCACAGGAACTGAATCCAATCCAATCCAAGCCCACACAGGGCTCCACAAGGAGTATATTTTATCTTTATTTTATGACAGAAAAAACCAGATATAGGGTTTTAAAGGACAGTATGTGGGTCTGTTTTAATCCAGTTTATGTTGCTATAACAAAATACCTGAGGATGGGTAGGTTGTAAAGAAAAAAGACTTACCTAGCTTACAGTTTTGGACACAGGCAGATTCAAGCATAGAGTTGCATCAGGCAAGAGCCTCATGCCATTATGTGGTGGGTGACATCACACTATGAGAATGCTTGCAGTTAGCAGGTACACGCAGATGTGACCAAAATGTGAAGAAAAGCTTTGCTTTATTACAACACACTCTTATAGCAATTAATGCAGTATCATAGGATTCAATATACTTCCATTCAGTCTAATCCAGTCTCAAGGACATAACCTGGTCTTTGGAAAAAGATATTAATTCAGTCATGGGTGTAGTAACCTGTGACCCAGTCATTTTCCAAAGGCCTACATTCTGATGTTGGTATGTTGAATCATTAAGCTTTGACATGAGTTTTGATTGGAGAAACCAAGTCCAAGTCATAGAGGGTTGTAGAGGTATTTATTAACAAAGTGGGGATCTGAAACAAACCTAGTCAGTTGCATGCTAGAACCCCAATTTACTTACAAGACTAAAAACTGTCAGGGTACCGGTCTTGGGGAAAGATTATTTTGGTGTGGATTTGTGGAGGTAATGAAAGGTGGTCAGTTGCAGGTGAAATTTTTTATTTTCTGCTGTATCTACTGTTTGGTGAGACATACAAAAGAAATCATGAATAAGACACACAGTGGCTAGGAGTTTCTGCTGAGTAAGTAAGTGGGTGGTATTCTGACTTGTGAAAGAAAGGATATGAAAGAAGTGTGAAGGGAGGAAAGAGATTGAGATTTTCAGTTTGATCTCATTAAATTTGAGATGACCTAGAATCCAAACATGTAGCTTAAATAGGCAAACATATCTGTGGGTCTGTAGGATCTATAGATCTAGTGAGAGCAGGCTGGAGCTATCAATTTATGAATTATTTTAAAATTGGGGCTATAGGAAATAAAGTTATCTAGGAAGAAATTATAGAGAGGAGAGAATCTAGGCACAGGACTCAATTTTAACTTTAGAAGATAGATGGAAACTGAAATCCAGCAAATTTGTGGAACAGAAGAAATCTGAAGTAAATTTTCTAGACTTGAAAAAGAACACACATGTTCAGACTAAAACAGATCAGATAATGCTAAGCTCCAAAATACACAAACAGACACGAGAGACATCACTGTGAAATTTTAGAATGTCAAAGATAATGAGCACATCCCCTCTAGTAGGTCGTGGAGAAGTTAAAACAAAAGTTGCCAATAAAGTGGTGAAATTAGAGTTCAGAATGTTCCCATTCACAATATCTACACACTCACTGCTCTCCACAGAAGTGCAAGGTGTGGTGAAAAGGAAAGATTTTTTTTGTGATCTCCGAGGAGATCAAGGAACCTCAGCTGCGTGTGCTGCAGTTCTCCCACTCACTGTTGCAGGTGTGCAAGGGCTTTGTACAGACAGGAAGAGCGAGGAAGGGAGCACAGTGAGCAGCAGACAGTCTCATAGCTTGTTTCATCCTCCCTTTGCTTTCTGTGTGGGAAGAAAAACCAAACTCGGGTGTTCTTGGCCTGGCATGTGCATTCTATTTATCTGGCCTGAAAGAAGGAGTGGTGATTTACACCCTTACCATGAAGAAGCTTGGGGAAGCAGTTTAACTTTAAACAATTTATAAATTTTAAAGGTCCATCTTGTAGTTGTGGTTACAGTACCAACAACACTATGTGCTCGCAGATAAAGTTCAATACAATAAAAGTGAGGGTAACATCAAACATTTTCAGACTCAAACTAAGATGCTCAGTTACACTTTCTTAGAAAGTTCTTTGAGGGTATACCTCAGAAAGAGAAAAGAATAAGAAACAAGAAAATATAAAAGAATAAGAAAAAAGATTTAAGAAACAGAAAATCCAAATCAGACTAGTGAGGATAAGTATTTAAGCAGGCCTAGAGAGCAACCAGGTCATAGCAAGGACAGAGAAGAGGGGAAACCTCTGAATGGAATAGAAAGAAAAAGCAAAAGTCTAGATAAAATAGTTAAGACTCTTGAAGTGCTTAATAAACTGTAAAAAAAAGGAAGATCCAATTGATCTGCTTCTAAATATGTTCTACCTTAAGTGGAGAACAGGAAAACATAACACTAGAAAGAAAATAGTCATAGCTTACACCTAACACCTTACACAGGTCACTACACTCATGACTGAATTATTAATATGCTCATCAAATTATATGCTGTATATTGGTTTTCATATTAACAAATCAGCCTATAGACAACCCACAGAAGACAGTGCAAAGACTGTACAAAAATTATAAATAGTATGAATGATGGTAGTAGTAAAAGTACACATCGAGTTGACAGGAGGTGAGAGAAGGCAGAAAGGAAAAGTGTTGAAGCAGAGATATGGATCATAATGTGCGAGCTGAGAGATGGAGTTTCACTGAAATTTGTTGTTGTTCAGAGATGTTTGGAGAAAAATATTATGTTTACTAAACTAAAAATAGAAAGGATAGAGGAGATGGGGATTGGTATAAGAGAGACAAACCCTCATCTCTCATAGCAGGAGGCCAATAGAAAAGAAATGGTGGAATAAATGTGCTGATTAAATATTTGGAGGCACGCCTGAGAGAAAGAGAAAGCAAGTGCTTTTGCTTTGGGGATCAAAACACTGTGGGAGGTAAGACAAGAAAAAGAGAAGTATTGGTTTTCTCTGTAAGCCCTCTCATTTGCTTCCTAAACCACACATGTTTATGACTTTGAATAAAAACAAAGAGAATTAAATGAAAAATTAAATTATAAATAGGAAATTGTTATAAAATTAAGGCATTAATTTGCAAGATAGTGAAAAGAAAACTTATAACAAAAGTACCCAGGACACTTGGAGTCTGTGTTTTAAAAAGCTCTAATTAGAAGCCTAGTCCTAAAACAAGTTATTGGAACTTTAAATCCTTTAGGAGTAATTTGCAAAAAGGCAATTTTAAGGAAAAACGGTGTTTTGAAAATGAAATGAGGAGGATAGAAATGTTGCTGAGTTGTAGACCAGAAATGAGGCAGAGAGGCAGAGAACCCCGCCACTGCTACTGCCAAAGTTGATAAAGCCCTTTGTAACAACTTGAGAACCAATATTGAAAAATAATTAAAACATGAAAAGAAAGAAAGCACCAAAGAATTAGTGGCAGTAACTGAAGATCATGGATAAAAAGGAGATGATATAGTAGGTGAAGTGTTTCTTAGGTCTGTATTGAAGAAACGATTAAAGGGATTCTCACTCTTTAATTGCCTGTGGAAGCAATTAGATGAAAAGGAACGGATCAAATAGCAGCAAACCAGGAGGGAGGATTCAGATCAGAGATGGGAATGTTTGGCATAGGTATCATCAGTCTCTCCTCCTGTGACCGTACGGAGACAACAGCAGAAGCTTCTCTGCAGTTTTCGAGAATGGCAGTCAGGATTGATAGGGAAGATGAAAGCTATGGTACGGTTAAAGCCAATTGAAAATAGGATGTAAATAAATCATTTAATGCTCTTTAAATTCAATTTTAGAAACAATAGTTTAAGGGAAAGGAGATTTCATTGTACTTTATTGCATAAATAAAAAAAAGTATCTTCTAAAAGAGCCAAGAGGAACTCAGAGAATCAGTAGAATCATTAAGCACCACAGCCAATGGGGGTTTTCAATGGCCTACATTCACCTCACATTATATAAGCCATAGTCAGTAGCCTAGTTCTGGTCAAAGCTGAGGTAGAGTGAAAGGCACTAATTAATAACTCATTATACTGAGTAAGCAAAGTGAGGTTAAATGTGAAGTGACTTGTTCAAGATCAGAAATCCTGGCATTCTAGTCCAGGAGCCTCACGCTAGAGAACATAACGCTCACATCACAACATGTCAAATCCATTCAAGATCCTAACATGGAAGTTTTAGATTTAAGCAACCATTTCTGATAGTAGGAAAATGTATACATTGGGCTCTGTTATCCTCACACATGTCTTGGTTATTAAATAACTAGTATATATTATTTCTTTAAATGGTGGATACTGTAGAAGTGGAAGATGTTTCAGAGATGGCAGGTCTGTCTGGATACGTCCTGGTGCATGCCAATTGTCCAAGAACAACTGGTTATAGTATCATGATTCATTCTTAGTAGTTGGGACACAATTTTCCATAGGTTTCTTGCATTTCTATATATACTGTGAGGCAATCACTGTTAGTTCTGCAATAGTTTTTCAAGGGTATTCATGTAGGAAACACCCCTTAGGAAATAGAGACAATATTTCTCTCCAGAGCAAAATATACGCATGTTGCTGCTCTCAAAGAAGTTCTGTCTTTCTTAAATTCAAAGTTTTTCTCTTATAGTGCAACCAACTCTGCACAGGAATTAGTCTACATTGCTCTTGTGATTCTTGAGATGCAAGACAAATTGCAAAAATGTGCAAGTATGGTGACAAACACAAGGCAACTATACAAATGTGATGCTACCTGAAGTGCAGTGAGTAATAAACTTTGTCTCTTAACCCATGAGTTCCATGTCCTGTATCACATGAACCTGTGCAAATCCAGCTTCCTATCTTGCAAGTGGTATAAAACCTCAGAATATTTAACATGCTGGATAGTGTAATACATTTTATATTCCCCTAAATTAAACATTCTTGTCTCTCCCACTAAGGAAAGGGCATCTGAATTTCCTTTGAGAACCCTAGGAAACACTACATTTCCCATCTGCCTTTTCATGAGTATGTGATCAAGTTCTGACCAATAACAAGGACGAGCCAAAGAGCTAGCTACTACTTACTGATCAGGATCCTAAAAAGAATGAGTATGCAGTGCCCTCCTACCTTCCCTCTGGCTGAAATTCAGACCGAGAATGCTGTGTTCAGTAGTTACTTAACAGGATAGAAGCCATCTGTTATGATGGAGCCATTCTGTTAACTCTGAACTAGCTATATCTCAGTTATAATGGGCATTTTTAATCTAACTGATGTGTTTTTGGTTCTTTAAAATTGGACCTTGAATATACACCAAGAAATGAACTTTGAGAGCATTCTTACACTTAATTTCAATAGATGAGGAAATTGAGGTCTGAAATCAATAAAGGACTTGCTCATAATTGTGGAGTTAGCAAAACTAAAGTGAAAACCCCCAGTTAAGTTACACCCTCTCCTTCGCGCTGTTCTTCACATTGCCTGTATTTGATATTACCGGCTAACATTGAATAAACAAACTCAGATATCCATAGAAGCGGGTTTATGGGGAAATGTTCACAGTAAGTAAAAGTACATACATCACGTGATATCAGTTATCCAGCTTCTGATGAAGAGATACATATAAAGACAATTTGAACTTCGTAAACTGACAATCAAGGTAAGACTGAGAAATTACACGGGTAAAAAGTACCCAGTGGAGAATGAATGATTTACACTACAGTGACATGGTTGGCAGCTTCTTTAGATTTTCATTGTTATGTCCCAGAAGCCCAATTCACTGCCTTCTTGGAATGGCTTCATTAAGCAAGTGAAATTTGAAGAGGGATCTGAGAGAGTTGAAATAGCTTTCATGGCAAATGGATGATGGAAAACAGCTAAGAGCTGACTTTATAAATCAAGCAGTATCTATATATAAGACAGTTCATGAAATGCTTGTAGGTATGGTGGAGATTCCTTGACTTTAAGGCAATGTTTGTGATATAAAAGCACAGATAATTTTGTAAGGCTTCAACATCAACATTAAAAATGTCAGTATAACTTTGTAGCCAAGAAGGAAGTAATTAGGCAGATTCACAGAGACTATGGGACTTGAAATGTTTCTTGAAAAAGAGAATATTAGGAAGTTAAGGTCTTGTAAATAGCTGAATAATGAACAAATTGTTCCTCATCTGATTGGAAGCTCATAGTAACAAGTGTTTTATTATTGGTGTTGTTTTAAAAATTCTCTTGGAAAGATTACTAAGAACTCTTTACTTACCATGTCTGCTTGGGCATCTGGTGGTTTTATAGATCAGTGCAGGGAAGACCTTAGGATATATAGCTACCTACAAGTGAAATGGACACTTTGGTATAGGGTATTGGTTTAGGGATAGATGTTATTCAAATTTCTTAGGTGTCAGATACCATATTGAAATGCAAAAGATCACTTTGGGTGGAATTCCTTTGAACATGTTCTTTTGGAGCAAATCAGAAGTTAGGCAAACCATTAAAAAAACTGAGAATCAATCTGGCCCAAAGAATCCCTTGGAATAGATTCCTAAATTTGTTTCTACGTTTCCTACTATTTGAATTTAAAAATAATTGAATTGTGGTAAAATATACCTAAAGTTAAATGTATCTTTTAAGCGTGTTTAAGTGTTTAGTTCAGTGGTGTTCAAAATTTGTGACCAATCTTCAGAAGTTTTTCGACTTGAAAAGAGCTAATGTATGCTACTAAATAACGGTCCTTTATTTCCTTCTTTCTTGCAGTCCCTGGTGACCGTCTGGCAAATTTAGGTTTCTGTGAGTTTGTCTTGTGTGGATACCGCATATAAGTGCAACGACACAGCATTTGTCTTTTGGTGGTGGGTTTACTTCACTCAGTATACCCTCAAGGTTCATCCAGGTGTAGCGTGTGTCAGTATATCCTTTCTTTTTAAGATGGCATAATATTTCATTTGCTGTCTATATATTTTGTTCATTCCTATGGAGAGACACTTGAATTGCTATGACCTCTTGGCTACTTTGAATAATGCTACTCTGCACATAGGTTTCCAAATGGCTGTTTGGGACCTTGTTTTCAATTCTTCTAAATATATACTTAGAGTTAAATATGGTGGTACACACCTGTCATCCCAGCACTAGGGAGGCTGAGGCAGGAAGACTGCCTTCAGTTCAAGACCAGCCTGGATTACATAGTGAAACCTTATCTTAAGCCCCAACAAAAAATCAAACCAAACCAAACCAAAAACCAACATACAAATACCCCCCACAAAAACAAGAAAAAAAGCATTCATGTACACTTGGAGGTCAAAGTACTAGATCATATAGCACTTTTAGACTTAATTTTTAAAAGCAACTACCAATATTTTCATAATGACTGCCTGATTTTCCATTCCTACTTACAATGCACAAAGACAACAATTGGCTTTGTATCCTTCATCTCTGCTGAATTTGTTTATTTCAAACAGTTTGTAATCCTCACATTTTTCTACATGTAAGATCATGTTGTTTGCAACCATGGATAATTTTACATCTTTCTTTCCAAATTGAACACCGTTTCTTTATTTCTTTTATCTGATTGTTCTGGCTAGGACTTCTAGGCCTATATTGAATAGAAATGGAAAAAGCAGGTATTTTTGTCTTTTTCCTGATCTTAAAGGAAAATCTTCCAGTCTTTCAGCACTGGGCATGATTTTTTTTGACTTTTGAGGTACGACTCACTTTTCTACCTGGCCTTATTTTGGAAGACAGCCCAGTGTAAAGTAAATGCTTTTATCACTCAAAACAGTAAAGAGTAATGGATGTGATAATCCCTGTAAAAATTTACATTTTTTCATTTTAATCTACCCTTTAAATGGCTGAAGAAAAATATAGAGTGTTGGCAGAACCCCTGTTTCCTGTGTTCTATTTCTTTTTTTTAGTTGCAACTAATATGTATGTTTGCAACAAACCCTGAACACGTTCATCATGGCAACCTGATAAATTAGCACACCACAGCTTAACCCTTTCACTGCTGCCTCTCTCCTCTCTCCTACTTGTCTCCACTTCTAGATTGCTCTTCCATATGCAAAAGGCCTGTCTCTCTATTTTATCATCAGTCTTTTATTTTGGTCTTGAAATTGTTTATACTTTGAGTTTCTTGTATAAGAGAAACAAGGCAATATTTAAGGTTCTGTGTCTGACTTATTTTTATTAAGGCTTATCATCTCAAGGTGCATTAATTTTACTACAAATAATTTAAATTTATTTTTTTATGACAGAGTACTCCATTATGTATACACAGCACATTTTCCCATTCATTTTTGTAATGGACATATAAACTGCTTCCTATATTTAGCTATTATGAGCTGTGCTGCTATAAACATGAGTTTGTATGTACCATTGTATTATGACGTTTTCAATTATTTCAGGAAAATCCATAGAAGGGGGATAGCTAGATGGAATAAATTTCTAATTTTAGTTTCTCTCTATATTTTTTCTTTTTTGGTACCGGGAATTAGATTCAGGACCTTGCATTTGCTGGGCAGGTGCTTATGCCACTGAGCTATATCCCCGGCCCTTTAGTTTCTCTAGAAATGTCCCTAATTTCCATAGTGGTTCTACTAGTTTACACTCCTGCTACCAATGTGGAGGGGTTTCTTAACCCCAGAGCCTCAGCAGCATTTGTTATTACTTGATATTTTAATGATAGCCATTCTTTCTGGTGTAACATGGAATCTCTGTTTTCTAATTAGAATTTCTTTTAATGTCCAAAAATGTTGAACATTTTTTCATGTACATCCTATATTGCGCATTTGTATTTTTTCCTGAAGAGTGTCTGTTTATTTCAATTGTGCAGTTTTTATTGGGTGTCTTATTTTGGGGAATCTAAATTTCGAGATGTAATATATATGTTATATAACATATATTATGTATATTATGTAATACATACGTATGTATGTATGTATATATGTGTGTGTGTATATATATGTATATAAATAAAACTGCTATTCAAAGAGTACCTGATGAAAGTTTTTTCTCATTGTGTAATTTTCTCTTTGTTTGTTTGTGTCTGTTTCCTTTGATACACAGAAACTTTTCAATTTGATCTCATGTGTTTATTATTTGTATTTGTTGTACAACTGGAATTCTGTTCAGAATGTCCTCACCTATACTTATGTTTTCAAGAATTTTGCCCGATATCTTCTAGAAGATTGTTTTTGTTTTAATATCTAGGTCTTGATCCATTTTATTTTAATGCATGGTGAGATATATGAATGTAGGTTCAGTTTTCTGCATGTGCATAAACACTTTCTCCAGTGCCACTTATTTTTTTCTCCAGCGTATATTTTGACTGCTTTGTAAAGACTAAAAGTCTGAGAGTGCCTGGTTTGTTTTTGCATCCTATATTCTGTTCTACTGATCTGTATGCTTGTTTTTATGCCAGTACTATGCTATCTTTTATCACTATAACTGTCATGTTGCTTGAGATCTGGGATTGTGATGCCTGTTGCTTTACTCTTGTTGTCTAGGATTTGGTCTCTTCTGTTTCTTTATAAAATTTAGGATTTCTTTTGGTTCTGTGAGGCATGTTGTTCTTATTTTGATTTATATTGCATTAAATATATGTAACAGTTTTAGTAATATGACCATTTTGACAATATTTCTTCTGCTTATTCAGGAACAAATAATGTTTTTCCATTTCTCTGGTGTCCTCTTTGATCTCCTTTAGAGTATTTTAGTTTTGTTGTATAGAACTTTCACTTCCTTGGTTAAGTTAATATCTATGTATTTAATATTTTTGGAAGCTATTATGAATGGTATTATTTTGTTGAGTTCTTTGTCAATGTGTTCATTTTTTTTTTTTATTTTAGAGACATAAAAGTACAAAAACATATTGACAAACAGACACCCATTATCATAGAAAATAGTACAATCACAACTAATCTATAGACAAGGTGATATGGTCTCAACAGTAGTTGTTGTTTAT